>JAMZAV010016889.1:0-10278 GCA_024449915.1 Sweltsa coloradensis | reverse complement strand
GCTCTACCACCTTCCGTTGTCATCCCTTTATGATAAATCTTAAATGCTAGAGCACTTTGCGTTGATCTACCTTTCCTAAAACTGTTGGTTTTCACTTAAACCTTCAGATGCATCCACTTCATGTAATAACCTCATGTGCAAAATATTTCAATAATTTCCTACAATTGGAAGAGTTGATATATGTCGATAAGAATTCCTATCACTCTTTTTACCTTTACCCTTATAAATAGGTGTTACCCTTGCCAATTTCAGCTGTGTTGGGAAATCACCTACAAGAAAGAAATGGGAATTCAATTGGAGCATCGATTTTCTTAATTTTGTTGTGCCCGAATTTTAAACACAAAATTCATATCACGGTGGCATGGTTGAGGCACAAATATCAGGTCTGTTCTTTATCCACCTACTTTTACACTTTTTGCACTTTTTCACCTTATAAAGAAATAAACGTTCTTTTGGCCAGGTGTAATTACATCATTTCTTCCAAAGACGTGTTCTTTTGACCAGGGGGTATTTACAACTTTTACACTTTTTGCACCTGCCTCTTGAGGAGGTGTAAAAGGTGTCCGTACTCCGTATAGCTATGGAAATTCGCGGCAATTTCAAAAGTTACCCCGTTTTAATGTGCGGTTGTTTAATAAATAGAAGATGAAACTGGTAATAATAAAATAACATGGAATAGAATTGTCGAAAATGCACAAAGCTGAGTTATTGAGTGAGATATCTACTGAAAGTGTTTGAATTGAATGACAGCTGGCATAATAACCTCGAAATTTGCTGTCAAATTACAACAAAATCGTTATTTTGTCCATCCGTGAAATGCACCTAGGTATATTAAATTAAATGTAGTAGTTAACTATAGTTGATAAACCAAGCCATAATGCCATTATCGAGGCTAATAAAAAATCTATTGACAAAACACCTCTCATAAGCCTTAACACTCCGCCTCTAACACACCCTCCAAAAAACAAAGACAACAAAAACAACAATATAAATAGTACAAAATTTATGTTAATACTCCATAAAAATATTCAAGGCCTTACACTTGCAAAACGTACAGAGGGACTTCAATATCATTTTAGAAGAGCACAGTACGAAAAATGAAACTATTGACGTGCTGTGTACATCAGAACACTGGAGAACAAGTGAAAGTATAAACAGTATTGTGATTGATAACTACAAACTAGTTTCCTCGTTTTGCAGAAATTCTCATACACATGGAGGGGTTGCAATCTTTCTGAACAACACACTATTTGAGCTTGTAACTAAGAAACCAACAATTACTATAGCTATAGTTGTGATTTAAATTTTGAATGTGCTTGCATTGAATTGAATTTAAGTACAAATAAACAAACACTAGCGATATCTAATATCATAATCGTCGTATATCCACAAATGACAACATTAAAAGTTAAAAAACCTTTCTAGAAAAAAGTAAAATAATTATCTCTAAACTATTGAAATCAAATAAACATTTTTAGTATTTTCGGGAGACTAATGTAAACGTCTCTCCAAATAGTAAAGACCCGAATAAAGATCAACTATAATAATCTCCTTAGCTCATTTAGTTAACCTTATACTCACCGTAAATGAACCAACTAGAGTTAACCAAAGGTGGCAAACATCATTCATTATTGACAACATAGCAACAATAAACAAATACTACACTTCCATTCAAGACACAGGTACTTAACTTTGGTATTGCCGACCATTATGCTCAAGAAATCAAAATTCAATGTAACAATGTTTTCCTCCAATGACAACAAAAACAATACAATTTTTAAATGGTACTACATTTTTTAGATGGGCAATTCCACAGCTAAGTGTCCCTGACTAGAGAAATTGAAATATTTTTATAGAAATGTATTTCATGAAAATTTAAGTAAATTAATTTGTTGTGCTTTGGAAATAATTTATAAAAGTCCATAAAATTATATTTTTTCTCACTTTTGCATGCATTTTAATTTTCACTATACCACTGCAGGTTGAAGAACATTGTAAGAACATATTTTAGTTATTTAAATTTTGGGTATGTAACATAAATATAAAAACATTCATTTAAACTCCTTTCAATACTTACATGTTGTATTGACAAGATAATACAAAAATAGTTAATTGTACGAACTTAAGCCATTTAACTCTTTTTACCAATACACTGTTTCATAATGTAATTCCGTTACCAAAAATCAATTACTTTAAAATATCTATCTATATTTGTATACTTAATGGGGTATATGCAAGAAGTTCAAAAATGCTAATTAATGGGTGTTTCCTGATGTTCTTTTAATTCTAAACACAAACAAATTGGTTTGAACTGGTTTGAACGTTTTGAAAAAAATGTATTCTATAAGAAAACTGTGTTTGAAAATGCGTAATTTTCAAATGCCGCCGTGGCAACCGATAACGCGCTCTGATTGGTCGTGACGTCACCCGCCATGTAAGAGGCACGTAGAGGCAGTGGACTTGCTTGGTTGACGCGCAAATCCAATACGAAGGCCTACCTGACAGTGACAGAATGGATTTAAGGAAGGCAGAGGCTAATAATATTAATTAACCAGAAAACTCTGATTCTAATAGGTAAATGAGTAATTAACCATACTTCACTGCCATTCGATGATAACGTACAAACCTACCCGAATTAACTTTCCCACAAAACCTCCGTGCGCGAAACCACCGTAAGAACAGCTATCTAGGCGTAGGATTTTCAAGTATGTTTGGCTATTCGACGCCTAGAAGGGCAATGTATACAAGAAAATATATTCATGTAATTTATACAGTAAGACACAATGAGTAATTTATCATAATACAATGCCAATAACTAATATAACGTACCAAAAAAATACGTTTTCCCATGCATAACCCCCGAGATTGTAGGACCTACATTAAGGTCCAGAATTTCAATGTCTAGTTAAATTTTATCTGCCAGTTAGTCCTCTCAGTAAATATTTACAAGGCTTCTGATTGGTGGTTGCCATAGTGAAAACAAGTTATGTGTCAGTTAAATTTACTTGCCACTTAACTGGACATTGAAATACCGGGCCTTAAACGTTTATATTTTATATACCTAATTTATACACTAAGACACATGGGTAATTGGATGAGCGAAGCGAAGACTTCAATTTCACTGACCCCCAAAAAAATTTAGCTCTAATGTTTTTTTTTTTTTTGTATTTTTGTCTGTTTGTTAGCAGGATTCCGGGCAAACGGCACAAGCGATCTTGATGAAAATTTGAGGGGACTTTCGAAATCTCTGAACTTAGAGGTGTATTGTTTTTGGATACAATCGAAGAAATATTTCTCATGAATATCGTACTTTTACGATTTTTTTCAATTTTTAGTGCGATATCTTCGTGACATTTGGGCCGATTCTGACCAAACGGGTAGGGCTACAATGTTCATATTATACATGGACATTAAGGTAATGGTGATGTTGTACCTTTTGAAAGAAAAAGTTGGAAAAGTTACCCAGAATCCATAAAATAAAGCTTTTAATATAAGTTTTTTACGGTTTAGTGCGATATTTTCGTGCTATTTGGGCCGATTATGACCAAACGGGTGGGGTTCAATGTTCATATTATACATGGACATTAAGGTTATGGTGATGTTTAGTACCTTTTGAAAGAAAAAGTTGGAAAAGTTAGCCAGAATCCATAGAAATAAAGATTTTAATGTAAGTTTTTTACGGTAAATAATAACATTTGACAAGTAACAATAGAAACTTGACAACAATCACCTACAATGCATAGGCAGCAAAGCAAAACTTGTAAAAGTAAAGATATCCCATGCAAACTAAAAACTTAAAAAAAGCTCATCCATCAACGCGGCGGGACTTTAGCGTTTTCCTAGTTTATCATAAAACAATGCCACCACTAATTGGATGAGCGAAGCGAAGATTCCATTCTACTACACTGGAGAAAAAAATCCGGAATGTTTTTTTTTTTGTATTTTTGTCTGTTTGTCCGCACGATTCCGGCTAAACCGATACTCCGATTGAGATAAAATTGTATGGAGGCCTTCGAAATCTCTGAACTTAGAACTGCCACGTTTTTGAGCGCAATCGGAAAATTATTGCTCATGAAAATCGCAATTTTACGATTTTTTTCGATTTAAAAAAAATTCTTTGACTTATAACACCTACATGCTTTATCCGATTTTTATGATTTTTGCACAGAACCTTTATTTAATGAATTAAGATATTCTTGTGAAATTTGAGCGCAATTGAAAAAATATTTATCATAAAAATCGAAATTTTACGGGTTTTTTCTTTTTTTTAACAATTCTTTGACTTATAACACCTTTATCCGATTGTAATGATTTTTTCGCAGAACCTTAATTTTATGAATTAATATATTAGTGTTAAATTTGAGCGCAATCGAGAAAATATTTCTTATAAAAATCGCAATTTTACGATTTTCTTTTTAACAATTACGATTAATAAGTTAAATAATTAAAGTTAATTTTTTATTTAATTTAATTTAATTTAAAAAAATTTCAACTTAGTAATGATTTTTCCACAGAACAACAGAAAATTCGCATAACACATGGCAGCTCAATGCACCAATTACGCTCATCCAAAAACGCGGCGGGACTTAAGCGTTTTCCTAGTAAATAACGAATATAACGTACCAAAAATACGTTTTCCCGTGCATAACCCCCGAGATTGTACGCCTATAGGCCGGGCATATAGCTCGGCCTACAATTAAAAGTTAATTTTGCACGTAATTTATACAGAAAGACCACAGAACACACGAGTAATCATAATACAATGCCACCACCAATTAATAACGAATATAACGTACCAAAAAAATACGTTTTCCCGAGCATCCCCTGAGATTGTAGGCCTACTAGGCCGGGCATGTAGCTCGGCCTACAATAAAAAGTTAATTTTGCACTTTTATAGATTAGAAAATGATTTTAAAGGCTCACGGACATTAATAATTAGCATAATAGTTTTGGCAACCACAACCCATGTTAATTTATCACCGTGAGGTTAGCGACAGTTTTTCACTTTTATGGGGATGGTATTCGACCCCAAGAAGGGTAATGCATACAAGAATACAAAACTTTTTGTGTAATTATACAGAAAGATAAATTCGTAAATTATCATAATACATTGCCACCTCTAATTAAAACGAATATAATGTGTAAAAAATATTTTTCCCCGTGCGCAACCCCCGAGATTATTGACCTGGCCGGCGCGAATATCGCGTTTAAAAGCAAAGTGGCTGACACCTGGCGGTCAAGTGGAGAACTGCTCCAAGGCAGATACCGGGCGGCTGCATGGCGGCATTCAATGTTAAACCAATGCATATTTAGCTTTCACGGTCAACCCCAGAAGAATTTACTCGATCATGTTTATTTTTTTAGCAAGCAAGAAAGGTAAAAAATTTAGTAATTCACATTTGTGAGGTAAAAAACAAAAAGTCTGAATTGTATTTTATTGTGCAATACGTGGGTTAGATGGCAGTTCCTTGCTTTTCCCTTGGGACACATTTTTCACAACTTTCATCATTTTTCATGGATACCCCCAAACCCGAAAAACGAAAAACTTAAAACGGTAATTAATTATTACAATGATGTGCTGAGGCGGTATAGGGCCAAAGGGAATAAGAGTATGTCCCGACTTTGGGTTCAACATTCAAAACCCAAAGATACTGTGAACCATAGTATATTTGCAAGTCTCATAATTGATACCCCAAATTTGGTATAGATTTAATAGGGAAATTTTTTGTAATTTTTTTATTATTAATAATGCCATGATTATATTTTTTTAAAATTTTGTGCACTGCATTGAATGAAAACTATGCTACCTAATTTTTTTATATTCTTATAGCCAAGAGATTTGTACCAAATGCTGCCGGGAACAGCAAAAAATATGGTAGACTTAATTTAAAATGACACAAATGACACAATTTTTAAGAGATTTTAAAGGCGGGGGCGAAACACAAATTTAATAACAAAAAGGGGTTTGATAATTTATTCGCGGGAACCCCCAAAAATTTTTGGGGGGGGGGGGCGGGGGGGGGGAGAATAAATTTTAGGATAAATATTTTTATTTCATACCCTTAGGCCTAAA
Organism: Sweltsa coloradensis; assembly: GCA_024449915.1. Taxonomy (NCBI): domain Eukaryota; kingdom Metazoa; phylum Arthropoda; class Insecta; order Plecoptera; family Chloroperlidae; genus Sweltsa; species Sweltsa coloradensis. The sequence continues at coordinate 4,205 of JAMZAV010016889.1, read as the reverse complement.
TAAATTCCGGTATTGCCCTTGCCCCCAAATTAAAAAAACTGAAAAAAACGTTTCCAAATTACGAGATTTAAAATTCCTTTTTTTGCTAGTTATTTTTCAGCTGAGGGGGAAAAATATATGATTTCCTATTCCCGTACCCGACTATGGAAAGAGGAAATACTTCGAATTGCGCTTACAATGAAATATAGTTTTAAAAGCATAAAAAACACACTTGCCCCCTATGCAGCCCCGTGTTTTATCCCCTTCGGAGGGCCATTTTGGCATCGACGTGCTGTACGGGTTGGGTTTTTTAACCCGGGGGAATTTAAAATTGTTTGGGAAACCACAACTTCCCCCTTTTAATTCTATTTTTACTGTAAAATTTACGCCTAAAATCTTTGGGAACATTTTATAACAGCTTTTTAGCGTAGCTAACAAGTGCTAGGCTAAAGGAACAACAAAAATATTATAATTCGATATTCTTGATGATTGCCGCGAAGCGGGGCCCCCCTTGCGTGTTACCCCCCCCAATGCGTCCGTGGTATAACATGGCCGGTGACGTCACGAAAATGGCGCGCGACCCCGGGGGCGTTCAAAACGATAAATTGACAAGAAAACTAAAAACAATATTACGGCCAAACTAATAAAAATAGAGATCCAATTTTTTTGTGTTCATAGGGTTTAGTGGTTCGAAAAAAATACACTTACAAATTTGTGCAAAAGCCTAAAGTATTTTCTTCTAAGTTTTTACAAAATAAAGGGAAAAGTTTAAAAAAAAAAGTTTTAAAAAAATGTATTTTCTCATATTTCATTGGTAACGGAATTACAGAACACTATTGCTTCGAAAACAGTGTTAAATGTTGATAAAGTAAACTCTCTTGTTTAGTAATCACCCTTTTTTCATTAGTCTATCATTAAGAGTTAGATTTAACCATGTGCAAGCATTTTGAAAATTTATCATTCGCTGGGGTAATGTAATTCCGTTACCGAAAAAAAATACCTTAAAACAGATTAAATATCAACCAAAATGCCAAACATCCTTTAAGATTTTCAATAATTTGCATTACACCATCATTAAGAGTTCAATTAAACCACATGCAAGCATTATTTAAATGTGTAATTTGCTGGGGTAATTCCGTTACCAGGGGTCGTAATTCCGTTACCAAATATAAATACAGTTTAAATATAGTAATTTAATTATTTTTAATGAAGGTATGTTATTTATGTTTAGTACTATGCTTCTAGATGTTGTAAAAGCTGCAAAATAGATATTTTTATTGCACCATTCACAGGTTTTTAACAATTACTAACTAAACCAGTGACACATGGCACTTTCAGCGTAATTCCGTTACCAGTCAAAAACCTGCCTGAAAACTCATTTAAAATAATTTTTAAAATAAAATAAACTTGTGCTAAATTTAGTTCAATTGAAGTCCTATGTAAGTCAGTTTATAGAACAGTTATACAAAGTTACCTTATTTGAAATATTGTCTTTTGAATGTGTTGTTAACTCTCTGAAATGTAATTCCGTTACCGTGGAATTGCCCAGATAATCTTATCGAGAGGCTTTAAGAAGAAACGTGGGATGATGTATTACAAGCTAAATCGGCTGATGATAAATACAATACATTTATACAGAAGCTGCAGTCATATATCAATGAAAAATTGTCCATTTAAAACTATAAAAAAATAAAATTCTACAAAAAGCAAAACTAGATATCGAAGGGTATACAACTCTTGAGTTTAAATAAGAGAAGTCTTCTTTATTGGATGAGCGTATGCGTAGCGAGCGAAGCGAAGATTCCATTTCACTACACTGGAGAAAAAAATCCGGAATGTTTTTTTTTTCTTTTTTTTCTTTTTGTTTGTATTTTTGTGTGTTTGTCAACACGATTCCGGCTAAACCGATACTCCAATTGCGATGAAATTTCTGAGGCCTTCGAAATCTCTTAACTTAGAACTGCCACGTTTTTGAGTGCAATCGAAAAATTATTTCTCATTAAAATCGCAATTTTAAGATTTTTTCGATTTTTTTTTTAATTTCTTCGACTTTCCCCTTGACTACCTCCCCGACGGCGACGACAATGACAACACGGACGGATGATGACACAGACGGAGATGACCACGACGTGGGGGAACCCCTGCCCTCCCCTTACGCTTGTGGCTGGTTCTGCTGACCAGCACAGGCCGGTCCAACCCTTTTCCCCCCGCGTCACCCTTACGTCCCACCCTTCGTCTCGATTAGCCATTGTGCATAAAAGATACGTTAAGCAATATCTAATCAATCAATCATAACACCTACAACTACATGCTTTATCCGATTGTTATGATTTTTTAACAAAACCTTAATTTTATGAATAAATATATTTGTGTGAAATTTGAGCGCAATCGAAAAATTATTTCTTATGAAATTCGCAATTTGACGATTTATTTTTTATTTTTAAAACATTCTTCGACTTATAATATCTACATGATTTATCCTATTGTAATGATTTTTTCACAGAACCTTAATTTTATGAATTTATATATTTGTGTAAAATTTGAGCGCCATCGAAAAATAATTTCTCATGAAAATCGCAATTTTACACTTTTTTCGTTTAAAAAAACATACGCTCATCCAACAACGCGCCTGAAAAAGCGTTTGTGAAGCTTCCTAGTATAAAAAACCTTTCCAAAAAGGTGCTTTCCCTTTTTCAAACTTACGTTAAATATATTATTTAAAGATTTACAAACAGTTAAAAACCCAAAAAAAGTAATAAAATTAAGGACATTTTTTTGATTATCGGGTTGTTTTGTAGCGGTGGTATACGATATTTATTCTTATGTCGACGTTTCAAAGCCCTTTTTGTCTTTTTTCCGGACGTAAAATTGATATCTAGTGATTTTCCCTTCCCCTTTTATCTTTTCGTTAGTGTTGTGTTTTTCTAAAAAAGTTATCAACCTGTTATAAAAAAATTATTCCAATATTTTTTAAAAAAGCGGTTGAATTTTTAGATAGATTTTTAGATAGAATTTAAAAAATAGAAATTTTCGATAATTACTTGCAAGGGTTTCTTTTTTTTTTATGTATGGGAAAAACCCCTTTGGATATTTTTAATGCTTTTGGGGTCACCATCACCAACCTTGTGGGGACCCCTATGTGATAAAAGGCTAAATCGACTTTTCCATTTGAATGGTTTAGTGAGTTTTTGGTTTTTAAATTATGGGTGTAATTGTTTTTAAAATCGAACCGACTTTTTAAAAAGTATTTATTTGCGAAAATAGGTGCTATCTAATTTGTAGAAAGAAAATAATTCTATGTTTGGGGTTTTGGATAGGATGTTAAAATCATTTTTTTCCATACTAGCCTTTTGCAGCCTTTTAAGCCTTTAAAAAAACAAAGAACAAAATTTTTTAAATTTTCAAGATTTTTTTAAAAGATTTGAAAATTTTCCCCGGAAATTAAAATAAAAAAAATTTTCATGAAAATTCCCATCAAAAATTTAGGCAGTTTGGCACGGTGTCAAAAAGCTTTTAATGGCCCCTATTTCAATTTTTTTCCCCCCAAAATTTAAAAATTAAAAATGAAGCATTAAAAAGGGGTAAATTAATGTTATCATCCCCTGACTTTTTTTTGGCCATTTTTTTAAAAATCAAAAGTTTTTTTTAAATGAGCGTACGAGCGAGGCGAAATTCCCTTTTTACTACCGTTTGGGGACTATAAAACTAGTCACCCCCAAACCCACTACACTGGAGAAAAAAATCCGGAATGTTTTATTTTTTTTCTTTCTTTTTTTTTTTTGTTTATTTTTTTTTTTTTCCACACGATTCCGGGAAACCCCATACTCCCTTGCGATGAAATTTTATGGGGTTTCGAAACTCTGAACTTAGAATGCCACGTTTTTGAGCGCAATCGAAAAATTTTTTTTTCATGAAAAAGCAATTTTACGATTTTTTTTGATTTTTTAAAAATTTATTCGACTTATAACACGAGGTATTGGAGACTGCGTATGCGATTGTTTAAAATTTAAAACCCCTCGCAACGAGCTCTACGCAATACTGCTCGCTTCACCCCCCTGGGAGCGTTTTCCAACAGTGCCTAATTATGGAAAAAAGTACATAAAGTGACCACTGACCCTAAAATAGTGACCCTACCATAGCCTAAAATGTACCATATTATTTCTTTTGTATCATAGTTTGGTTAAAATTTTACAATAAAAATTTAAAATTTTTTAAAACAAAAAATT
>JAMZAV010016886.1:0-10296 GCA_024449915.1 Sweltsa coloradensis | reverse complement strand
CAGACACTCATCCATTATAAAAACTTTCAATATCACAGGCGGCGCAACATGACCTAACCGGTTAATGCGCCCTTGTTTCTCACGCCGTCGTAATTAGTGGTGGCGGGTTCTTACCAGCATGTGATTTCTCCCTCATCCCTAGTAAAGAGTCAGAGGCAAATTTACACTTATAAAGGCTCTGCGCGCAGCCTGTTTTGGGACCCTATTGCAGTGGCGGATCTAAAACATTATCATGGGGGGCAGAGCCCTCCATAATTAGCACCGCAAGCAAAATTTTTTTAAATCAGTTTTTTTAGAGTGCATTTGGTGCGTTTTATTAAAGTGGTGGGCTGAAAGCAATACCGAAACAATGTGTTTGTGTGCGACAATTTGTGTTGTCGTCATCTCGAGCTTAGAATCCACAGCAAGAGCATACATGGCAACATATTTACGATTGATTTTATTATCAATTTAGCATAGACACATTCAGAGGCAGACTGATGATTTCTGACAATAGAACGGGAAGGTGTTTTTTACAGAGAGTTTTAAATATATTCTTCGTGTAGCATAGCACCACTACGATACTTTGGTATATAATATATTATTTTCTAATGGCATAAGTCGGGGGCCCCTCAGTCACGCGGGGCCCTGCTCCTGCGCGCACTGCGAGCAAACAATAACTATAAATCCGCCTCTGGTTAAAGTGGTACATTATAACCCAACGGTTTCTGCGCCCTTACATACAATAAACACAAATTGGCATTGCCTGAGGCTGGGGCATGAAACTTTTCATCCAACTTCTTCTAGGCTACAGAAGTGCATTTGCCGCGTTATGACCTAACAGTTGACGCGCCCCTAAACTTATCGAATCAACCAATATGTTATGAGTAATTTAGTTCTATGTGTGGGCAGATCATCAGTTTTACAAAAGCCATGTCAAAGTATCGAATTTTATTGAATTATATGTATATTTAGGATTTATCTCTTTATCGTAGTTTTTAGTACCAAACCTTTAATTTTTAAGTCTAGCTTCATACAAGACATCATAATGACACTGCAATAAGGCAGCTACGAACAAGTTTCCCGACTTATGTGGTTGTCTTAAATAAGCTAAATATGATATATAAATGTAATCAATTATCTTGTCCCTTTTCTTGTCAATAAATAAAAAATAAAAAAAAAAACACATAATATTAATTAATAATAATGATAGCATATATATTTTTCAAAGTCCTTCCTATAAATTTAAATGAATCGCGACTCAAACGAATTTATTTAAATGATTCGCCATTCTGATAATATAACAACAATCACGACCATAAGAAATTCGTGGCTGCATTGGATGAGCGAAGCGACTGGCGCGAAGCGAAGCGGCACGAAGCGACACTGACCCCCCAAAATATTTGGCTCGGGTGTTTTTTTGTTTTTTTGGTTTGTTTGCTTGTTTGTTTGTTTTTTTTGTTTTTTTCTGTCTGTTTGTTCGCGCTCTACCGGGCAAACGGCATGTGCGATCTTGATGAAAATTGGAGGGGACCTTCGTTTTCTCTGAACATAGACTTGCCACGTTTTTAAGTACAATCGAAGAAATATTTCTCATGAATATCGTACTTTTTAATTTTTTTTCGATTTTTGATGCGATATTTTCGTGATGTTTGAACGGATTCTGACCAAACGAGTGGGGCTACAACGTTCATTTTTTAAAACGGGCATTAAGGTTAGGGTGATGAAGTACCTTTTGAAAGAAAAAGTTAAAAAGGTTTGCCAAAACCCATAGATATAAAGGGTTTTTAAAATATAAGATTTTTAGGAATATAATAACAATTACCAAGTAACAATAGAAACATGATATATCTGTGATGATATCAATGACCTACAGTGCATTCAAAATGCCCTTGCAAAATTAAAGAGATCCCACGCAAACTAAAAACTTACCAAAAAGCTCATCCATCATCGCGATTAAAAAAAGCATTTGCAAAGCTTCCTAGTATTTCACAACTGAACAATAAAAAAAATGGCCGACGGGGGGTTTAAACATTACAGTGGCGAAATTTCTAAACTCAAGTGAAAAGTGTGATATTTTTTTTAGATTACTAAAGGGCTGCATAATATTATTTCACTTTCAAATCAATCGCATGCTTATAAAGCGAGCGAAGCGAGCGTTTCAATTTGACTCCGCCGGAAAAAATAGTCACTAGCTTTGTTTTTTTTGTTTGTTTGTTTGTTTGTTTTTTGTATGTCTCGCCAAAAACGTTCGAACGGAGGCTCGGATCGAGTTTAAATTTGGACCATCCGCAAGCTTCGTTCTCGATTGAATGCCATAAGTTTTGTGGCAAAATCGTTCAAAAAGTTAAAAAGTTACATTAAAGTTAACCGAAAGATTTTTTTAAAACTAAACGGCGACAAAATCTGAGGTGGCCAAATCATTAAGAATGACCGTCCGGTCACGAATATGTTAATTTTATTTTGATCCGATAAGAAGTGTAGACAAAAATTTCATTTTAACAAAAGTAACGTTACCATGGTAACGAAAAAACGGAGCTTTTTTTGCTCATGATAGCGGTTGCACGAAGATTCAGATCAGGTTGAAGTTTGGAACATCAACAAATTATATAGCACGTGCTCGCTTATCAACGCGTCCAACTGAGGTTTTTCCTTGTGTTTTTATTATACCGGTTATTAACGATTTGGGCCCAAAAACACATTGCAAATTGAAGCTCTGTTTTTTAAACAACTCCCGTTTGGGCCCGGGTAGAATTGGCCCAGAGCATGGCTCTGCTAATCGTAATCATTTCATTTCATTTCATTTCATTCTTTATTCACAGATTCTTACATAGAAAAAATATACCCCCCTCCTGAGAGAGAGGGAGTGAATAACTAGCACAGTAATTAGAATTAGAATATAAATAGTAATACTACAATAAAATATTTAAGAGAACAATTAATAAGAATAGATAAAAATAAACATACCATACGTTATGTGATGGAAAAGAAGGAAGATGGGACACAAAATATGTTAGTTAAATTCAATTTTTGCAAAAAGGGGAATTCCTCTAAGGAATAAAAAGGGGTTATGAATGGAAAAGATTTAATTTTAATTCTAAATGATGTTGGAGTATCGTTTTTGATGGATTGTGGAAATTTATTTGTATTTTACTACAGAGGTAGCTTGGACTGTTTTTAAATAGTGAATGGTTGAAATTAGGAATGAATATGTTAGAGTTAGTACGCGTTTTTATGAGAGTGGTTTATTGCATTTGTTAAAACAGTTCAGGATGAGAGTGTGCAAATGGGGAAACTGACAAAATTAATTCGGATGTAAGAGTCAATATATAAAGATTAGTGAAATGTGTCTTACATGAATGCCGCCTTGATATACCGGCGATTATTCTCACCGCCCTTTTTTGAAAAATGAATTTTCGTTTAGCATGACTTGAGATGCCACAAAATAGAACTGCATATGAGATAATTGACTGAATGTATGAATGATATACCATGAGTAACGTAGAAGGGGCTCACAAGAAGTTTTAGCCTTCGAAGCATGAAACAACCACTTAGCAGAACCGGTGCCAATGTCTGGATATGTTGAAGCCAGTCCAAGGACTCACTCACAGTAAGCCCTAGAATTTTTGCAGTAGGTTGCCTTGCTATACTCTTACCATCCAGACGAATAAGGGGGCTTAAGGGTATTGCGATGCATTAGTATAAAAATTTAAGAAATTGTTTTTATCGTTTGGATAGCCAGTCTACTAGACTTACAGTTTTGATGATATTTGTGATACTTGAGAATTTGCAGCTGATGTTAGAAACATTGAATTTACATTATGGGGGGCTTGAGGAGGGAGTTGATGTCATCAGCATATAAGGTGAGGAAAGATTTTACAATGTCCTGGAAATTTTCCATATTAAGAAGTTTGGGAAGACTGTTAATATATTTATAAAAATAGAGGGCCAAGCGAAAGACACCTTGGGGGGACAAAACTAGTTATTGGGATGGGTCAGATATTGAAGGAATGTGTGTTTCGATGAATTATTTTCACCGTTTTGTTTTGCGGTTATGAGAAATGACGTTACCAACTGTGTGCAGGGCCGATAATGCCAAAGGGGATGTAGTGTTTTTGGGGAGAATTCCATGATCGATTGTATCAAAAGCTTTGCTCATATCAAAAAAGACCCCAATGGCTTGATCTCCTCTGTCTAAAGCAGAGTAAAGCGATGAGAGATATGAAATAATAGCTGTCGTCGTAGATTTCCCAGAACGGAAGCCATGCTGACTGTCATCTAAAATGTGATATTTATTGAATAGGGGGTTAAGTCGATTGTACATTACGAGTTCAAAAATTTTTTGAAAACGAAGAGTAAACGAGATGGGCGATAGTTATCTAAATATCCTTCTTTCCTTTTTTGTGTATAGGGACGATTGTTGTTTTGCTTCAAAATTGGGGGGAAAAGTGCCAGTTTCGAACGACATGTTTATAATGTTGGATAGAGGCAATGCAATGAGTTTAAATTGATTTCACTAGGATGGCACAGGTATGCCATCATGTCCGCACGAGTACTTAGGAGCTATTTTCTTTCATTAGTTTGCAAATTTCTGTAGGATTTGTTGGATATAAAAAGAATGATTTGATTGGTCTCAATATATCAGACACATAGGAGTTTTTAAAAGAGGTATAGCACTAATTTCTTTAAAGAACACTTTGGGAATCTATTAGCACCCTCAAAAGGATTATCGATCCTTTTCCCATCACCGCAATTGCCATGTTTTAATAGGTGAAGTAGATGATGATGTCTCTGATCTGATAATGTTCGGTGCCCTAGTTTTATTTTGGAGATAAAATAATGCTATTGTTAAATTTTCTTTTGGCTATTTTAATATTTCTAGAGTGAAGATTTTTAAACGATTGTAATTGCCTTTATGAATAAGGTCAAGTGGTTTTTCTTTTACTAGTGCATGTAGGTTCCTGAGGTCGGCAGATGCTGAGCGAATCTCAGTTGTAATCCATTTTTTTGATTTAACTGGTTTAATAGTATTACATCTGTTAACTGGAAAGGCTTTGTTAAAGAGATACACATATTGTGAATGGAATGCACAAACACTCATTGACAGTAAAATATATTTTGAGCAGCAACCCAGAGCTCATCTTGAGGATTTTCAAGGAATTTTAAAGAAATTTCTTTCATTAAAATTTTCGTTTTAGAGTCCAGCTTGGACCACTCCAGTTTATTGAAGATTCGAATTTCAGGAAGAGTGAAAAAGGGGCTGGTAAACACGAGTCTACTAGTAAAGTTTCCCCTTGAAGGTGTCCTAAATTGAAACGTGGTGAATATATTGTCTATAAGATAGAGGTGGTAGAGGTTGAAACGTGTTGGAGTGAATACTGACGCTATTAGACCAAAGGAGTTTAGAATGTCTTGGTAAAAAACAGTATTATTTGATGGTTTAAGAAGATCAATATTGAAGTCACCGCAGACCACTAACTCTGCTTTTGGATGAAGTTTGGTAACTCGATAAGAGTTGCTTCTAGATTGTCAATAAATTGTGAAATGCTAGTAGAGGGTGGTCTATAAACTGAGAGATGATCACTTCTTTTATTAACTCCTCTCCACAAGATTCCAGTACACTCAAACACTTTTTCAATGCAATTATCAGGGAATCCCCTGGAATAAGGATAGTATGAAGCCATGCTTTTGCAAATATTGGGAAAACCCCGCCAATGGAGAGGTTCTACAGTAAATGCTGGAAGTAAGTACTGGGGAATTGAAAGTTTTATGGCTTCCGAGGCAGACAACCAGTGTTCCGAAATACAGAATATGTCCGGCGACTGGAATACAGAGGAACACTTCTACTTCATCAACTTTATTTTTTATAGATCGAATGTTAAGGGACATTATGCTAGGGAGTGCCTTTTGTGATGAACATGTTTAGTATTGATTAGGTCAGTTTTGTTAACAGTCTTTGTAAATTTAGGTTTTTTGAGATAGAATGTGTTGGTCTACGGAGGGTTATGGGGGTCTTGAGACCCTTTTGATTAATAGAAAATTTGAGGAAGGTTTGATTTTATTTTTTGTTTTAGATAATCGGGACGGAATGGTTCTACGTGGTGGCATTATCTTTTTTGTTTTACGGGAAGTCAAAATAGGAGTAATTTGTTGTTTTGGATCTGCCTGAGGATTGTCTACATCCGGCGGGGCTGATGTGTTTGTACAGCCCTTCAGGCTGAACTGAAATTTTCGGGTAGATATCTAGGCTGGAGGGCGGGTCTAACCAGCAGCAGGGTCCTTGGCAACCAGGGGCTGAGTGTCTAACTGAAGCACTTTTTAGAGTGGGATGGGACTTTAAGACAGATGATTCTGATACCTGGTCCATATCTTGATTTAGTAGCCTGGGTGTCATAGCAAATAGGGCTGGAAACAACTGGAGACGTTGTGTCTGCAGCGTTAGGATTGGCTGCAGACATGAGGTAGTCCATCGGGATTGGGTAGAGACGATTTTTGCGATAGGCCAGGTGGGGCGACTCTTCTAGGCTTACAGAAGGGTTCCTTGGTAGCCATCAGGATTACCGAGAGATTGGGTTTGCAGGTGGATCGTAAGCTACAATCGTTGATGGGAAGTTTTTCAGTGGTTTATTTTTCAGGTGCTGGATTTGCGGGTGGAAGGGCCGCCATGTAACTGTGGTGCAAATTTCCTCAATCATGTTGTGGATTTTGAGAAATGGCCCGAGTTGTTAGGTTGTAATCCGTCAATGGAGATGTCGGCGTCAGTTAACCACATGGCTGATTTTGGGCGTATAAATGCTCCAAGTTCTCGGCATGCCCATTTGATAGCCTCGTTGGCGTTGTCAATAATTTTATTTTTTATATCGCTTCTATAGAATAAGCTAATGTATACGATAGTTGCGTTTGGGGAAACGATTTTTGCGTGTATGTAAATTTAAATGGTACACCTGATCCAATATTCTGTTGGTCTCCATCTTATGAAGCAAATTCATACCACAGTGAAGAATCACTGTCGCAACTTTTGGATCGGGGGACACGGTTTTAGATGGACTTATGAAGTTGGTGAGTTGAACACCTGCATGAATTTCTTGTGTGTAGTGTCTATTGGGTTTGGCTTTAGGAATTTGCAACCAGCAAACATGGAATCACTTATCACTATGTTATTGGACTTCTTTAATGAGTTGATGAATGTTGGCTTGGACTCATTTGGCCTAAGCACTTTCTGCTTGAGAGTGGTTAAGTAAGGATGGGTATATATGTGTTTGGTATTTGTGGGAATGTCCAAAAGGGTTGAATGGGTGGGGCTAGGCTTTGGAGTTCCCCAAAAATCATGTCAGGCACATGGTTGGTTGATGGCCTTGTAATGTTGGCATGATTGTTGTTAATGGGAGGGCATTTGGCTGGGAGCTTCTTCCAGGTCAGTCTTGGCACCTGGATATGGCATTGGAACTGGTGTAGGATCATCTTGAATATGTTCTATTGCTGGAGATGACTCGTATTGTGTAAGCTCCGCCGCTGGAATGGACTCTTCTTGGACAGGAGTGGTCATGGGGGCATAGACCGCGTTGGAGATGTAACAAAGGCACTGGCGGGGTGGGCCAAATAAGGTTTTTCCACTCTATGATTATAGGGGTTGTGTTTCTGCTTCGTGGCATACTCAATAGGCCTGGAGGTGACTGCCTTGAATTTTACTGGTGTGGCCGTAGTGATACCCTCAGTGTTAGTGCCCAGGCTGGCCTCTGAAACGGAGATGTTGGAACACTGTTTGGGAATGGCTGACCCGGCCGTAGTTTGTGGTGCCGCTGACATGGTATGTGGGTTACTGGTAGAAATGGCGTCAGCATTCGATGATACATGAGGTGCTGAATTACTGTGACGTCCCGGCGTTGGTACAGGGAGTTCGAGAGATTGCATACGTGTATATACTAGGATTTGGGTGTGTGTGTTTTTTTGAAGATGTTTTCAATCATTTTTTTGACTAATGGCCAGTACATTCGATCGAGGCACAGCCTATCCGTGGCATGGCTATAGTCGGAATGTGATAAAAGTTGCAAAAAGCTCGGGAATTTCCGTAGTGCATTCTGTAGGTCATGCACCTGTGGTTTGTGGTGAGATTGTACTTTCGTTATCATGTAGAATAACAGTCTCCCCTTTTGAGTGAAGAGTTGCCACCTCACCACCCTTTTATGCTGGTTTGCGGTTCCTCGCTTGGCCGAATCTAGCTTTGATGCTTGCCGCAATCCCCCTGTGCATACTTAGATCGCCGCCACACGTGGGCAAGAGGGATGGATTTGGGGGTTCGGAAATGCTACCCTCCATTTCCACTACCGTAGGCCTGCGGCAGGGGGGGGGAGTGCTTTTTTGGGGCTGTTGGGAGAAATGCCGGTACATGAGTCGGGCCTATGCAATAATAGTGGGTGATTCAGGGTTCAAGTTGTTGTTGCTGTAGTTGGGGGTGGAGGGTGCTGGGGAAATTGGGGAGGACTAGGCTCTGGTCGCCAGCTCAAGGTTGAGCAGATTTCAGAGACCATATTGTAAAGCGACTTGTTGCCTTGCTTGCTGGGGTGTGGCCACCCTTCGATAGTTTGACTAGGGAGAAAACCAGGAGTTCGTCTCGACATAGACAGCTTGCAAGGTGTTACAGCATCTTCTTATCTCCTTGTTGAATTGCACCACTATGTCGTCACCCCGCAATGTCATTTCGGAATACAAAGGATGTATAGACGACAGTAGCTTGGGGGAATTTTTTTTGCAAAATCTTAATGAGATCGTAAATGTCATTATAGAATTTCGCGGCATCTTTTCGCATGATGGTGTTGTTCCACAATGTAGAATGATCGTGGCAGCACTCGGGGCTTCGGTCGGGATCAAGCTGGGTTCTTAGTTGATAGGGTTGATTCCAGGGTGGTTTTCGTATTGGCAGACTTCATTAGGTTTAGGTCTCATGAGACTGCAACCTACAAACATGGAGTCACTGATGACGATGCACTTAGTGGGAGTGGGGACAGCAATGTTCGTATTACTATTTTATGATTTTGTACATATGTTCTTGTTATTGGGCTGCTGAGTCGCATGGGCTAGCCTGGGGCCAGTTACCTGCTGGGCCCTGTGTTGATGGTTGGCCTGTTATTATTGGAGCAGTAGGCCTAGACTTGTTCTTGTATTTGACTGTGGTCCAGTCAGGTGGGCTAAGCTAAACCTCGCAAACATCAGCTAGTAAGAAAGGGGTAGTATTTTACTCCCCGAAAATAGAGGGAGTTCTGGCAATCGTCGTCGGGACCTATCCCCATTCTCTTGACGACCCCTCGACGACGATGACGATTATGAAAACAAAGAACGTTGACGAAGACAATGACGACCGCGACGTGAGAACCCCCTTTCCTCCCCTTACCCGTGGCTTGGTTCTGACTAGAATGGGCCCCCCCATTTCCCTCCATACCAACATTCTCCTCTTATAAGGGTTAGAGCAAAACTCGGTATTGGACAAACAAGCATAAACAAAAAATTTGTTTATTTCATAAATAAGCCATAAGCTTTTGGAACTGATCCAAGTTCCGTTCATTTTCAAAACATGGAACGGAGACGTTACTTTTTACTTACTTTTAAAATCACTAACTAAGAAAATTATAAATAAAAAGGGAGTTAATTAATTATTACTTTTATTTAGTTAAAAGGTAAATATACAAACCGACGAAATCTCTAAAGGAAAAACCCTCCGCTTCCACCAGTCGGAATGTGGCAAGGGGTAGAACCATTTCAGTCTAAAGGGTAGTAACGATGACGACCGCAACGTGTAACCCCCCCCCCCACCACCACCCGCTTCATCGCCTTTCCTGTGTATGGTTTTGATCAACAATATACTCCCCGTAACTAGAGGCGAGCTCTGGCAATCGTCGTCGAGGCTTTTGCCCCTTCCCTTGACGACCCCCCGGTGACGATGAAATGACACAGCGAACGATCACAAAAACGATGACGACCCGCGACGTCCCGAAACCCCCTTCCTCCTCTACCCGTGGCTGGTTATGGTCCCGCATGGGAATTTAAATCCCAAATCCCCCTACCCCCGTCGGGCCGGGGGAAAAATTGGCCCAGACATGGCTCTGCTAATCGTAAAAGGCGATTCAGAGAAAAAATCCACCTCGCAAACATCAGCTAGTATGAAGGGTGTATCTTACTCCCCGATCTAGACGCGAGCTCTGGCAATCCTCTCGGGGACCTTGCCCCCTTCCCTTGAAGACCCCTCGACGACGATGACGACAATGACCAACAAAACCCTGACGAAGACACTGACGCAGCGACGTGAGAACCCCTTTCCCTCCA
>JAMZAV010016883.1:0-10319 GCA_024449915.1 Sweltsa coloradensis | reverse complement strand
TGAAATTTTTAAAAAATTGGGAAGAGAAAGGCTGGTGGTTTTAAACACTGAGAGGATGAAGGGGACAAGATTCCAAAGACACAATTTGAACAGGATGCTAGGGATAACAAGAGAATGAGGGAGACCTAGAATGAGGTGGGAAGAGGTAATTGAGTCTAATAGAGATGGATATGGAATTGAAAAGATGAAATGCAGCTTGGGAAAGGGTTCAACAGGAAAAGTGGTGGAAAGAAAGGAAAAAGTGACAAGAACTGGTGAGAAGGCTTGAGGAAGAGAAGAAAGAAGAAGAACTAGACAATATGTTAGACTCGGTTATTTGAGTTTGCCTCACAATGTACCTTAGGGTTTCCACCGCCCTCCTTGGCAGCGTAAACAAGTTGCAAGGCGCACTCGGCTACCGTCTTGGTCTGGTCGAGCAGAACCATCTGTTGCTTGGAGTGGACCATGTTGGACGCGGCTCCGATCGCTCCACCGACCAGCGGCTCAAAGTACAACACCAACTGGTTCAGCTGCAACAGTGGAACAAAATGATTAGATATTTATAGCAAATTGACATTGTATAGAGCTAGCTAAACTTGGCTAGGGTGGACGAGCATCATCGTTTCAAAGAAATGCAATCGGAAAATAATTATGTTATAACAAATAATATTAATTCTACTACGCATACAGATACCTTAGAAGTGGCAGAGATGCACATGAGAAAACTGTCAGTAAAACATATTTCAATGTTATAACATTCTTAATGGTACAGTATTACAGAAATGTGGGCTTGATTTATTTTATCCAGGTGACACCAACGTAGTATACATATGGAACCAGCTATTACATCGTACAAATAGGTAAAGAATCTTTGATATCTTGTTAAAGTATTATTTAAAAAACAAAGAATTCAAAAAATAATTGTTATTAGATGTCTTAATTGTGGGAAATTATGCACTTATTAAAATGAGAAGAAATAAAAATTAAATGAAATTGAAATAAAAGTATTTTATTATTAAAACAACCAAAATGTGTTAGTGGCGTCACTCACCGCGTGGCCGATGTTCTCTGCCTCGTACTTGGCAGCGTTTCTGACTGGCTCCAGCTTCTCCGAGATCTCGCTCGCCGAGCTCTCCATCTGATCGGTGAATCCCTGGAGCGTGTTGTCTCTGCGCGGAGGCAAACTCTGGGAGACGGCAGCAAGCGAGGCTTGGTCAAGGTCGCGGATCCTGGCGCTCAGCTTCGAGATCGCCTCGTCGCATTTTTTTCTGGCCGGTGCCTTGTCGCTGTTGAGAACAAACAATTTGATTTTAGGGTAGTACGTGACATAAGGGTTTTGCAAACTTGTATTTTTTTTATTTTGAACCGAACTCGAACTTTTAGAGGAGTTAGTTATCCATCAAACTTCAAACTATACCGGTATATTTATAAAATTGATAAACTTCTGCATGACAGGGATGGTGAACATCTTTCTATCGTACACCATTTCCTAACGAGAAGGATATCTGAATCTGACGATCTAGCTAGTCTAGTTACAAGACAATGAAATGTGATAGTGAAGATAAAGCTACAAATACAAAGTGGAATAAATAAAATAAAATAAAATAAATAATACAAATTATGAAAATAAAAATAAATTTATTTACCGACATGGATGACACCAGCATCTTGATTGAGTCGGATACACTCTTGCTGTGATTGGCCAGAAGTTGCCACGTAGGTGGGTCCCTTGGGCTGACGGCCAATGACTTGGCAGCCTTTACCATCGAGCACGATCCATCGATGATTGCACGCCCTGGAAAATGTGTATTTGTTACCATCTAGGGCCTACTGTATGAATTTATGTTGTCTGCAAATTGATAGACAACACAACCAACAGAAAAGGTAAAGATTTGAAGAAAAAAGTTAAGGGTGAGTTACAAACTTGATAACATGAATTCTTTTTTAGATTTTATTTGAAGTA
This sequence comes from Sweltsa coloradensis, assembly GCA_024449915.1. Classification (NCBI taxonomy): domain Eukaryota; kingdom Metazoa; phylum Arthropoda; class Insecta; order Plecoptera; family Chloroperlidae; genus Sweltsa; species Sweltsa coloradensis. The sequence continues at coordinate 8,377 of JAMZAV010016883.1, read as the reverse complement.
AGAAATGTGAAGGTCAAAACATGTGAAATATAAAAAGAAACTAAAATCAATGATTCATTTTATTTCACTCACAAGTTTATGACTTAATTTATTTTTTTTTTTGTATTTCGATAACTGAAACATTGACATCGTATACAATAAGTCAAACATAAATGTTTATGGCCATCCGTTCAAATAAATGCAGGCTAAATGCATGAAACAAAAGTGAAATTGAATGTTTCACGTAACAAAAAAACTCACCGGAAGATGTGATTGGCTCTTGTGCAGCGCGCGCCGCTATGCTGATCTTAGCCGGTTGACTGGCAAACTCCGGATTGCCGGCAAACACGCACAGACTGTCGACCGCATCAAGGAGTGGCCGCGTTGCGTGTGCACAGTTGTCTTCTGTTGTGCGACGATAATCCTGGTCCAACGCTGAGGAAGAAAATATTGCGGTCAGAGGTTGCATCCGATAACATAAATTTATTTTATTAATTTAAGAATGAAAAGTGCAAATCTACAGAAAATGAGTACGAGTACCGTAAGCGAAAAACCGATGTGAAACAAATTGTGAAGGAGGAAAAGACAAATTGCCCAGGAATATAAGGAAAAATAGCGGAAAAAAATGAAACACAGCTAAATTTTTTCTCAAGATACTAAGTTAGGTATGTTGTTTAACATACTAAAAGTCCCCACCTGTACCGCGTGAGCTTCCTTATAATATGACCTTGAAATGACCCCGATAAACGTTTGTTTAGGTTTATCTCGTAAATGGTGGAAATTAGAAAACAATGTTTCAAACAAATAATGTTTCATACTAAAATTTCTCACAAAAAAGTTCAAATCCATTTTTTCACCAGATCACTCCTTCCCCTTTAAAAATCCAAGATTTAAAAATCAACTTTTAATGGAAATAGTGAATTGTAAGAAATTCTTATGAAAAATGATTTTAAAATGCATATTGTATTTACATAAAGCATGCTACTCACACTTTGACAAGGTAAAATAAGGTGTCAACAGTTGATTGAAAGAGGGTGTGGTTTTATTAGGTGGCGTGAGGGAGGGGAGGGTTAGCTTCAGCTCAATAAAAGTAAATGTAATCAACAATCAGGAAATGTTTATTGCATTATATCGTGTTTATTGAATACATTCTCGTATGATAGTTTCCACACCACCCTAGACGTATAGAATTAGGCGCGTTTCTGTATGTGGAATGTATCCCCAGTATAGGCCAGTAGGGTAGTTTGTTAGAATTTAATCTCTTGGTCGCTCCATGTGTCCTCTTCATCGGCTTCCTCGATTCCCATTTCATCATCTTGACGTTTCATTTTGACTTGATAACGTATCGACGGTACTCGTTTCATTATCATTGCCGTCATCATCTCGACCACTTCTGTCGGTGTTGCGACTTGCATCTTCTCCATCTTTCTCCTTCTCGACGATGATTGCGGTAAAAACATGTTCAATATCCTCTTCCTGAACGTCATCGACATCTTCGTCGTCCTTTATCTCAAGCCTTCCTGCGTTTTCACACGAAACTCCACTGCAGTGCATGCCCCCGTCTGGGCTCGGGGTAGAATTGGGCCAGAGCATGGCTCTGCTAATCGTACAAGGCGATTCAAGAGAAAAGTCCACCTCGCAAACATCAGCTAGTACGAGGGGTGTATATTACACCTCGAAACTAGAAGCGAGCTATGCCAATCGTTGTCGGGGACACCTTCCCCTTCCCTTGACGACCTCCCCGACGACGTTGACAGTGAAACAACGAACGATGACAAAGACGATGACGACCGCGACATGAGAAACCCCCCTTCCTCCCCTTACTCATGGCTGGTTCTGATCAGCATGGGCCCCTCCTTCCCATATCCTAGGCTAGAATGGTGCATTATGACCTAACGGTTAACGCGTCCTTAATCCAAATATAACCATGCAAATATTTGAACACCTTAATCCTGTTTTTCGGCACCCACAGGCTTCACCGCATCCTTTCAAGCAACCACAAAAAAGTGAGTCCAAGATATGTTGTGGTGCTGGCCCCAAGGTTGATGGAGTTGGAGAAAACAAGGTTCTAAACACCAGCCCCAGTTTTCTGGAAGTAGTTTATTCCCTTTCCACAATTGCACCTGATGGTAGACACGAAGGCTGTGCAATTTGGCAGAGACTTGAGTAGGCGGCAAAACAGATAAACGTTTTCTTCCCGACTGCAACACCTTTCTTGAAACATTTAAAACAGTGTTTGTTCAGCGTTTCTGTGATCATGCACCGTATAGACCAAGGAATAGTTTTGTTCCGGCTTCGGCTATTTCCTCTTGTAAAGCCGTTTCAGATTCAAAAGTTTGAGCTGCTTCCTTCCACAAGGTCTTCTATATTTTCCGTAATTTTGCATAATGATATTTTTCCCTTGTTGAAAATAGCAGAGGTACAATCACATCCTGAGAAAAGCGTGTAGGAGAAAATGTTATCCTTAATTAAGAAGAGGTTTATTACTACGTATGTGACAATACAGCATAGTTGCCACCTTGCTTCTTCCCGGTTTTATGAAAAATATTTCTGACTCTACAGGTGCAGTTGCTGTTAACAGCACAAGTAGGTCTATGTCCTCTCCAACTATAACACAGTTTTTTTCAGACATCGAACAGTCATAGCAGTTTGAAAAATCAGAGTATCAGCGTCTCCATCAGCATGCTTGACTTCAAAGTCATTTTCAAGGAACTTTTTCATAATGAAGGAAATCAGCTTGTTCTTATTATGACTATTGGACAAGAAGTTCTCTTGAGCCGCAATCATGTTCATTTTCTCGTGAAATTCTATATCCGGAGAAAACTTTTTGGAATATCTACGAGATCTTTCGGATACTTTTGTATCGCAAGTTTTTTTCTGAATATCCATAAAAAACAATACGACATTTGTTTCCATAGTGTCTTTTGATGTAAGAAACGTATACTTCAAACAGGATCCTGTATCTCGATTTGTTTAGTCGGGAAACACTCCCGTAGGTGTAATTGATATGTTTACTACAATTCAGAAATTAAAAATTCCGGTTGGGGCGACTTTTTTAATTTCTGAATAAATTTAGTAAATAGGATCCTGTAAGTTCCCCCAGCGGGCCACACAAAACGATGGAAGAGCAAACTTCCATATATTACGTAGAAACTGCCAGTTGGGACTGTATTTCCCTGATTCTTTTCAAATATTGAATATATATATAGGTGCCTTATTAGTTTTTCTCATTCCATTTTTATCAAACAGAGAGAATGGGTAAGGTAACAATACTCAAAATAACTTTCTAAATCTTCTTGCGATTTCACGGAAACTGATATGCGCTGAAAAAGTTGCAGAGGATCAGCGGCTACGACATGACCTTGAATTTTTAAAGAATTTTTACCTTTGCTAAAGTCTGCACTCGATCTTTAGTTTGACATCGCCAATTTATTTACCATTTTGTTTCTTTAAAGCTCTGCAGCCGACAATGTAAGCATCATGGGAGTTGATTTTTTCATCCCCTATACAATCCCACTTGAAATTGACATACACTCGCCAATGATAGCCACGCCTTATTCAAAACGTCACAACTACAACCAAGAACAGTAGTCAATCTTGATCTGAGAAAACACCCTAAAATCACTCTGGGTCACAACCAAGTTTGCAAGACATTTTAACTTGTTTTTTTAAGCGTTGTTGCCAGATTTCTGAAATTATCAAAAAACGTGGTTAACTTTTCCTTGATTTTGGAGAGGAAGGAGTGAACTAGCGATAAAATAGATAAGGACCTTTTTTGTAGACAATTAAATGTACAACAATATTTGCTTGAAGTAGTTTTTTCTAATTTCTACCATTTGCGAGATAAAACTAAACAAACGTTTCTCGGGTCATTTCAAGGTCATATTATAAGGAAGCTCACGCGGTACAGGTGGGGACTTTGAGTATGTTAAACTACATACCCAACTCAGCATATTGGAAAAAAATTCAGCTGTGTTTCATTTTTTTCCGCTATTTGCCAAATTTAATTCCATAATTCCTGGGCAAAAAGCAATGGAAGAATTTGCTGGTAAATTAGAAGATGACTTCCAAGGAAATAAGAAAATTATTTACGGACTAGTAAAGACAAAAGACAAGAAAGGGAAGAACAAAAGCTCATGGTAAATGAAAATGGCCAAGTTACAAACAACCCTCAGGAAATACAAGAAATGTGGAGGAAATATTTTGAAAATCTGCTAAATGTACAGGTTAGTGGAAAATTTAAATGCAGAGAAAGAGGAAGAGGCAAGTGAGAAGATGAAGAAGACGAGGTAACAGAACAAGAGGGTGCACGGGCGTTAGGAGCCATGAAGAATGGTAAAGCTCCGGGAGTGGATGACATTTCTGTGGAAATGATCAAAGCATCAGGTGCAGAAGGAAGAAGATGGTTATTTCGAGTATAAGTGCTGCGTGGAAACAAAAGAATGGTACCAGAAGATTGGAGAAGAGGTATAATTGTACCGCTGTTTAAGAAAGGTGACCGTAAGAAATGTGAAAATTATAGAGGGGTGACATTAATGTGTCAGTGTGCAAAAATTTATGAGAAAGTTATAGAACTAAGACTGAAGGAGGTATATGACACAGATCTAAGAGAAGAACAATATGGGTTCAGAAGTGGACGGTCTACTATTGATCCATATTGCTATAAGACAGACAATGGAGGGAAGATGGCAAAATGGGAAAAGAAATGCACATTGTGTTTTTGGATCTGGAGAAGGCATACGATCGCCTGCCTAGAGAGAAAGTATGGGAGTGTCTAGAGATAAAAGGAGTGGGAAGAGGTTTAATAGACAGGATAAAAAGTAATATCAAAGGAGTGAAAGTTGCGTACAGACAGATATGGGTAGGTCAGAATGGTTTCAAGTAAATGAGGCTTGCGACAAGGTAGTGTGTTATCTCCAACACTCTTTACTGTTGTAATGGATGAAATTATAAGAAGAGTGGAACCAAATACAGATGGAAGGGACACAAGAACATTAGTGTTTGCGGACGATGTGTTGATTTGGGGTGAGAGTGCCAGAGAAGTGCAGGAGAAGGTGGACAGATGGAACAAAGTTACTACCAGAGTTTGGTCTAAAAATCAATCAGAAAGAGTGAATGTTTGCGTATGCAAAAGAAGATAAAGGGCAGGACTAGAGACATGGAAAATATTTACTACGTGGAGAAGTCTTAGAAGAAAAGAAGAATTTAAATATTTGGGAAGTATATTGACAAAAGATGCAAAAGTGTGTAGGGAAGTGTCATCTAGAGTGCAAAAAGCAGAAGGGTTTTACCAATTGGTGAGAAAGTTACTATGGAATGAGTTGTTCCCACAAAAATGTAAAATTTTGCTGTATAAGGCATATTTTTGTACCTATATTACATATGGGGCAGTAACATGGGCAGTGGGAACAAAAGAAGAGAGTCAGCTGGAAGCAGCAGAAATGAAGTTTTTAAGAAGTATAAAGGGAGTTACAAAGATGGACAAGATAAGAAGTAATGAAATAAGGAAAGAACTGGATTGGAGAGATTGAAGTTTAAGCTAGGAAGAGAACGTCTAAGATGGTTTGGACATATGAAAAGGATGGACAGGGAGAGGATTCCAAGAAAGAATTTGAAGCGGCAGAGGAGGGGAAAAGAAGAGTAGGAAGACAAGAGAAAAATGGGAAAGATTAATTCAAGAAGACGTTGGAAAACGGAATGAAGTGTGGGAGCATGTGGCAAAAGTAAAGCTGTGGGAGGACAGAAGAGAGTGGAGTAAATTGGTGGAGAGGAAGGAGTTAGATGATGTGGAAGAAACACCAAGTCTAGCAAGCTTAGTATCTACAGTTTCATGCCCTTGATAATGGTGGAAAACCACCACTCAACCCGACATAGTTGGAACTGAGTTATGATGATTATTATTATTTATTTTGTCTCGTTACTTTTAAAATCCAAATATTATTCTTGAACAATCAATTTTCTACCAGCAAGCATGGTTGAATCATGATGATGATGGACAATGGATCAGTGACATAAACAGGTAAGAACTTAGGAAGGTTACTTGGATCAAACATATTTGGTATGTAGTTTTAGGTGTTAATGCTGCATGTCTATTCCAATATACCATTTTCAGAATTAAATGCACATGCGCGCTCCGTTGGAAAGCATTTGGGGAGAAAGGGCATTTACATGCTAAATGTCATATGATTGGGATTGTGGCAGACTACACAGACATTGTTGGAAACACAGTTCTCCACACACCCGAGTATATGTAATTTAGCGTGTAAATAGGCCTACCCTTTCTCCCGTAATGCATTGCGTGCGATGCGTGTGATGCGTGTGATTTTGAAAATCGTCTATTCAGGTAAGCTATCCTATAGGTATCCAATCTTTTTATGTCACTCTCATATTTCCAGACATAGATGATGATTGATAATGTGTCACCAAAGATTAATAGTTTAATAACTTACCCTTGATTTCCTTGACGAGATTGGCAGTAGAGTTGGCAACGTCCTTGGCCGACTGTACAAAGTGTCTCTTGGCAACGGGGTTGGTAGTCTTGCTAGACGCCACACGGCATGCGTTACACAGCGAGCTCGTGTGCTTGGCAATCACTGTTGCTGCAGAGAGAACCTGGAAGGAAGAAGATCGTGTGTTAAGAAATGGGGCGTATCAACGCAGTTGGGAAACATTAAGGTGTGTATCAGGAAATATACTTAACAATTTTTTGCTTGTCAATACTAAAAATCATAACATAGCCTATATGCTTATTAATTTTATTTTACAATGGACTGTTTATACAATATTGTACTACAGGCTACTGCGTAACTTTTTCTAACATCCCATCTACTATCTCAAAGTTTTTTTGACCATTAAGTTTGTTTATAATATTTAGGGTTCGAGTTGATTAAGATGCATCTCCAAGTTGCTATGAGAAGAGTAGCCTTAAAAATAAACAATATTAAATATAAGTGTGATGAAAGGCTACAAACCTAACTTAAACCTTAGGTAGTCCTCCCTCTCCTCCTCTCTACCCCCTCCCTGTCACCCATTCCACACCCCTCACTCATCTTTCACTTCACCCCCCCCCCACCCCAGCCAACGGCTACCTAGCTTTAGTTTTTCACCTCAGTATCTCTTCTCTACTCACTGAGGAAGGTCTTGTTAGACCAAAACATTTGAAATGTAGTGTTGTATTTGTTTATTTGTGTTTATGTCTTCTATCACGGCGCGCCTATTCTACTTCAGGTAAGCTGTTGGTTTCCTATCCTATCTCTACATGTTTCTCACAATATTAAATATAAAATGAATTGAACAGAAATACTTCAATCAATTCTGAGGAGTGCAAAGACATATTTGAAAAAAAAGAGGAAAGGGGAGAATCTAGTATAAATATTAAATATAAATGTAGTACACCCTTCTGATTTCCTTGACTATACGGATGTGTGAAGATAACAAAATGAGATAAATCAAACATCAAACATCAGCCCGTCTCACCTGGTGTTGATTGGTGGTTGGGTTGGTGAGATGCTGACAGGCCGTCTGAATGGCCTGACTGGCCCTCGCGAACTGAGCCTGGTCCACCAGGCCGTGTCTGCCGGCCACGCTAGACGGCTCGGACACGCCCACGAGGTAGGCCGCCTGCGCAGCCGCTTCCACCAGCCCACAGATAGAACTGCTCACCCCCTTCACCGCCTCGCCAAACTGTTCGTGTTCGGATTTCTTGGCGTGGTTGGCGATGCCAGTCATGCCGTCACCTACAATGTAAACAGTTGTAGTGAGTTGTAGTGAAATATGAGATGATGATGACAAGTTCATGATTTACAGTATATGAGGGGTTGCTGTTTTGGTTGATTTTTAATGATTGGAATTTGGAACTAAAATTTTGGCAAAGATTACCAACAGAGACAACCCACTCACCTAGGCTCCTGGATTTCTCCATGACGGTATCGAGGCACTCAAAGTAAGACGAGTCACTCAGTGGCTCGTTAGGGTTGTCCAACAGGGGGCGGAGAGATTGCATGTTGCGTATAGCGTTGTCACATTCCTTCTGGCCGGGCGCGGCTGAGGTGCATACATCAACTAGGTAGTTGATGGAGTCGGTGACAGCCCTGGGGAGAAGATACGCGTCGCAATTACACCACTGTAGCAGGGTCATTTGGATATTGATAAATTACATGACCAATAAAAAATATATTAATTGTGCATACAATAGATATTAAAAAATCTGAAAATTTCCATATTTAAAAAAATAAATACCGGAAAGCAAAATAAAATAATTATTATTAAGAAAAAAAAGTAATTCAAATTATTTCGTGGATTTCTTTCCTTTGAAGTGTCGTCTTCATTTATCGATATTCCTACAAGATATTGTGTAAATGCAACGAACAGAAAGTATGATTGATATAAAATAAAAAAA
>JAMZAV010016882.1:0-10105 GCA_024449915.1 Sweltsa coloradensis | reverse complement strand
CGTTTTTTTTGGCCAAATTTTTTTAATTTTTTTGTCAAGCATTTTTTTTTCCGTTTTCCTTTAGTTTTTTTTCAAAAGGGTTCCGATGAATGAAAATTTCGTTTTCTTTCAAATTCTCTCGCTCGCAACTCGAAAAGCACGTGCCTTTTCCCCGGGGACTTTGCACTCACTGTACGACTCAATGCGTAGCCCCCTGTCGCGTCCGTCTTGGAATACAACGAGGGGTTTCCGAGCTGCAGTCCTTGGTTCGACTTCCCTTCCAGGCTTTCTCTAACTTCCTATCATCCCCAAAACCGATTTCTTTACCCCTTTTCTCCCGGTGGGCTTAACATTCGCCCATCGTACTTACCTCTGCATGCCCCCTTTCAGCCTACGTCAAGATTCGGGAATTTTCAGATAAAAAATATATATACAGTCCTTTATTCTCGGATTTGAGCACCTCGGCTCGAACACCCACCTTACAGCAGCTTTTGGGTATCAGTGGCCCCGGGCATGGGTGTTGGATCCCCGCCTTCGTTCGCAACGTAAACAACACGATACTTGACAGTCACGGCCATTGGATAGTTTTAAAGAGTTGGATAATCTTGTTTTATACAAATTTGCCTCGCATTTATCACCGCGTATTTAGCACACCTTGTTTGGGGTTTGTTATATCAGGGATATCATGGTCCATGGTCATACTAAATTGTAGTTAAAAAAAATCCCTTTATTGGATGATCGAAGCAAAAAACTTTTATTTCCCGCCCCCCCCAAAAAATTTTGCGCAATTTTTTTTTTGTTTTTTTTTTTTTTCTCTTTTTTCCTTTCCCGGGCAAACGGCATAATTAGCGATCTTGATGAATTTTGGAGGGACCTTAGAAATCTCTGAAACTCAGACTTTTTTGTTTTTTGGTACCCCGAAGAAATATTTCTCATAAATATCTTTTTTTTTTTACGTTTTTTTTTTTTCGATTTTTTGTGCGAATTTTGTGAGTTTGATCCGTGCCCGGGCAAACATTTACTTTGATTTGATAAAACTATAGGGAAACTTTTAAATCACAAAATTTAGATATGTATAAATTTTTGGGGCAATCGAATAAATATTTTTTTTGAATATCGTACTTTTACGATTTTTGTGGCTGAGCGTTAAGAAGCCTTCTGATTTTGGGGCGTCCCTGGTTTAAATCCCCTTAAGACCTTTAATCCCGACTGAATTTTTGTCCCCAGGTTTTCCCCCCCAAACTTGAGCGAATGCAAAGTATTTAGTCCTCTTTAAAAAGCCCCGGACAGACAAACATTGTACAACCCCCTTTGTCAGACATTGGGAGGGCAAAAATCCAAAATTTTTATTTTTGCTGTTGTCATTTTACCACTAAAAAAAACCATTTCAGTGAGTATTTTAAATTTCATACACTCCAAAAAAAGGGGTACTTTAAATCGTCACAAATCACACATTTAGACGGCATTTTTTAAAAATTAAAAAAAAAAAACACTTTCAATTTTTTCAAACATTTCATGGTTTTAAGACACAGTTTAAATCTTTGAGTTATTGGATGTTTTTAAATGACTGAACATGGCCTTTTTTAGTCCAAATTTGTGTTTAAAATTTAAAACACTTGTGTGCGACAAAAAAGTGACTAAATTAAACATTTTGCGTTTTTAAAAAACCAAAATAGAAAACTAAATCGGACTTTTTAAAAGTTTTGAAATTTAGCACGAAATATCAACACAGATTTAAACATCATAAAAATTTAAAAACTTTGGGCCCAGCTTGCCATAGGGCACAAAACCCTTTTTTGCAGTCGAGAGGGCTTTTTGGGCTCGTCAACAAAAATAGGTCTACTTCTTTGGGGGTTTTGGAGCGTGGATGTTTTTGCCGTGTGGTTCCAAGGCTTGTCTAGGTTTAGTGTTTTTTGGTGTTTTACTATATAGGTAAGTACATGTGTTCAGTATCCGATAATCCACGTGAGCTGCTATTGACTGTACATTTGTAATCGTAGGTTGTAACGGGAAGTGAACTTGATTCGAGTGCTAATTAGTGTTTAGGGCTTAGGCCTAATTTAATAATATAGTGTCGACTATTTTATTATTGTGAACGCATCACTAACTATCATTGTTCTTACCAACCTACCAACTAACGGCTCGTTTTTATATATTGATTTTATATATACATAACGTCGTTTGTATACGAAACCGTCGCGATGGACCAGTGCGAACAAGCCGGGCTTGAGGGTGAGGTTTAGGCATGTAACGTGTGTTATATCCATGCGGTCGGAGCGCAACTTGAACTTATGAGCGGGTGACATACTACGTTGCACGGTAACATGATCCCGTACACCATCCTCTATGGAAGGGGTTGCTACATAGTAACAAGTTTTCTCAGCAGTGGTTAAACCGTCTGAAATCAAGTTCACTTCCCGTTACGACTTACTATATAACTGAACAGTCATTACAAGCACACGTGGATTATCGCATACTGAACACATGTACTTATACGTATATACTTACGCTACACCAAGACACATAAGACAAGCCATTGTGAATTCACACTGCAGTATAAGAGAAAATGACATGTTTTTTTTATCATGGCCGTGAATATTTAAAAAAACTAGAACCCATGCGACCAAAAGTGAACTCACATTCTAGTTGAAACTGGGTGTTTGTATATGTGTCTTAAATCAAACACCAACAATTTAAACACCTTTTGGTGTCTAAAATCAATCACCTATAAATGACTAAAATCCCGTTATTACTCTAAATCAAACACCAAAAAATTACTAATTTAAAACACTTACAGATGTTTAAAAAAAAAACACTTATACGTGATTCAAATCAGGGTGCATGCTTTAAACACTAGTAGTGCTTAATTTAAATCATTTCATTTTTAGTGTGTAACGTCCCCCGCGTGTTTTTCTGATCCAGGCGGGGCTGTTACAAGGAATAGGCAAATAGTTTTAGGTTTGGAGTTTATTCGTTAGGTCTTTTTGCTCCAATCTAGCCAAGTGGCTATAGGAAGGAAAACCACATGCTGGTCATACCAGCCACGGATAGGGAGAGGAAAGGAGTGTTCGGATAGGTCGTTATGGGGAGGGGGAGGGATTCCCGACGAATACGGGACAAAGGGATGTAAGAATGACAGACCCATGGTGGAGAGATGTGTTATGGATAATACCACACACGGCGTGAGAGAAACTAGGGCGCTTCAACCGGTGTGGTCCTATTGCGTCGCCTGTATTGTTATTGATTACAATATTGTTTTCTAAGTATATTTACAGGAAAATAAAAATATGGTGATTATATTATTTTAAAATAAAATATAATATTACATCATCGTGAAGGACGTATTTGAATGGAAATAAACGAATACAAGAAATGTGTATGACGTGAGTTAAATTTTGTTTAAAGTTCTTTATATGATTTGGAGAGATAAAATTACGTGTGCAAGTCACCAATTATGGTTCATTTTTCTAGCATATGATGCAAAGACAACTCAATCGCCAGAACACAGGTATCATCCTCAATCCTCCCCGTGCTAGAACTTCAATTTATCAAAATGGTTTCTACTACCGTGCAGTCACACTATGGAACTCAATACCCCTAGAAGTAAAAAATGATATTAATTTTAAGAATAGGATAAAAACTTTATTTCAGTGATTGAACTGTAACATTTAAAGTCTGGTTTTAATCCACATTAGTTGACCTATGGTTTGCATTTCTCACAACCTCATTAAATCAACATGTAATGCTGTTTTTCGATTATTAATTAGTTTAGGTTAATAATGCCATGTTTGTCATTTTATCATTATGTGTAGTCAAATGTCTCCTATTTTATTGAAACGTAGTTCTGATTTTTGATTTTATTGTATTTCTCTATTTCAATGTAACGTAGTATTGATTTATGATTAGTAATATCTTATTAGTTTTTAGTTTTAAGTATCAAGCGTTCACAGAAGTGAAACAGGCATGCCATGCTATGGGGCTCTGCCCTATCTGTTTCTCTTCTACAACCATACTGGTATTCTCGTTACTATTCTGTTAAATGTACATTGTTCACACATTTGTAACCTTGTATACATGAGAATATCATGTGGATTGTAAAAAATAAATAATAAAATAATAATAATAATAATAATAATAATAATAATAATAATAATAATAATAATAATAATAATAATAATATAATAATAATAATAATAATAATAATAATAATAATAATAAAGTTACAGTTTTTTATGGTTTAAGGTTTATTTGAATTAATGACGCGTCAACCGTTAGGTCATAATGCATCACTCTAGCCTAGGGGTTTGTTGTTGTTCATGTTGATGTTTATTAGGTTTGAGGGTGTGTCAACCTTTAGGTCATATTGCACCTCCTGTAATAATGTAGTTTATAAGTTAGTTTATAATTATATATTTTCTAAAGGGGAGGAACGTAAGGTGACGAAAAAACGCGGGGTGGACAAGCTTGTACTGGTCAGAACCAGCCACAAGCAAGGGGAGGGCATGGGAGTAGGTGGCCGGGGGCAAGGGTTTAGTTGTTTTTTTGGTTTATTTGGATTAAGGACGCGACAACCGTTAGGTCATAATGCACCACTCTAGCCTAAGGGGGGTGGGGAGGAGATGCCCATGCTGGTCAGAACCAGCCACGGGTAAGGGGAGAAAGGTGGGTTTCTCACGTCGAGGTCGTCATCGTCTTTTGTCATCGTTCGTTGTGTCATTGTTATCGTCGCCGGGGGGTCGTCAAGGGAAGGGGGCAAGATCCCCGACGACGATTGCCAGAGCTCGCCTCTAGTTTGGGGAGTAAGATACTCCGCTATTACTAGCTGATGTTTGCGAGGTGGACTTTTTCTCTTAAATCGCCTTTAACGATAAGCAGAGCCATGCTCTGGGCCTATTTTACCCCGGGCGCAGTGGAACGCAATGCAAACTCTGCAGCGAAAACTGCCACTTTTGTCTGGGGGATATAAGGAGCAGAGTCCCACTCCCATGTTGGCTAGAACCAGCCGGGTTTTGGGGAGGAAGGGGGGGGGGTTCGGACGTCATGGCCCGTAGTCGTCAAGCGAGAAGGAGTGCATGGTCACTGGCTAATATTAGTTTACGACAGTGCTAGGAAAGCGTGCGTTTCCACTTGGTTGGTCAAAAATGCGCCGATTGGTGAGATTTTGAGTTTATTAATCAAATTGTTCTGTTTCATTTAATTTGATTTACAAGTTTATGAAACGAAATAAGAAGATACGGAAGATAGTGATAACATTTGTGATTTAATTTATTTGATTCTTAAATTAATATTTTGGATGATAATTTATTGTTTAACCAAATTATTTCCACTAACAAATGGAGTAAGGTAGTCTCCATTCTAACAACTACGGTACGTTAAGTGTTATACATGGTTTATTCGGCTTCAGGGCACATCAACGGCAAGGTCAAATTGCAAGGGACCAGACAGGGCAAGAAGTTTCTCAAGTCGTGTTTCCATCGTTTTTGTTATTGTGCTTGTTGTCATAGTCGCCGTTGTAGTCGTCGTAGGGAAGGTGGTCAAGGGAAATGGGCAGAGATCCCCGACAACGACTGCCAGAGCTCGACTCTAGTTTCGCGAATTAAAATACTTCCTTTATTACCAGCTGATAATCGGAAGATGATGTTTGATAGTTGTTCTTCCTCTGGTTTCAGGTACTTCTCCCCTTTATTGCTAACTGATGTTTGAGAGGTGGCCTTTTATCTATTTTCTTGATGTTGACGACGACGTGAGAAACTAGGGCGCTTCAACCGGTTAGGTCATATTGCGCCGCCTGTGATATTGAAAGTTGATGAGTTGAGTATATGGTGTGTTTAATGATGTTATATTGTTTTATAAGTGTGTATATTACATAAAAAGAAAATGATAGTGATGACAGTTACAGCAAAGCCATAGTTTTAAAGAAATGAGTATGATGTGAATTATATTTTGTTAAATAGATTACTTTGGATGAGAAATTTTGAAGTTTGTCGCAGTTGTCATTTAATTTTTTGGTTTATTTGGATTAAGGACGCGTCAACCGTTAGGTCATAATGCACCACTCTAGCCTTAGGGAGATGGGGAGGGAGGGGGGGGGCATGCTGGTCAGAACCAGCCACGGATAAGGGGAGGAAGGGGGGTTTCTCACGTCGCGGTCGTCATCGTCTTTGTCATCGTTCGTTGTGTCATTTTCATCGTCGCCAAGGGGTCGTCAAGGGAAGGGGAAAATGTCCCCGACGACGATTGCCAGAGCTCGCCTCTAGTTTCAGGGAGTAAGATACTCCGCTCTTACTAGCTGATGTTTGCGAGGTGGACTTTTTCTCTTTAATCGCTTTTTACGCTAAGCAGAGCCATGCTCTGGGCCAATTCTACCCCGGGCCCAGACGGGGGTCATATGATATTAGTTTTTCATACGACTGGGAGAGATGACCGCCAGATCTCGCCTCCAGTTTCAGAGAGTAAAGTACTCCCCAACATACCAGATGAAGTTTTGAAGATTATTAGGTTGAAGGGCGTGTCAACCGTTAGGTCATATTACACCTCCTGCGATATAATAGTTTATACTAGTTAGTTAATAACATATATATATTTTCAAAGGGGTGTAACGTAAGGGGTGACGCGGAGTGACGCGTGATGTTTGCAAGATGGACTTTTGAACCTTCTACAGGAAGCAGAGTTGGGGTGTTTTCGAGGTGGCACTCAGTCATCATGAAAAGTGTTATGTACTTATGAACCGCCAAAATCAGTTGTGTTTTTTTTTTTTTTTTTTGGATTAAGGACGCGTCAACCGTTAGGTCCTAATGCACCACTCTAACCTAGGGGAGGGGGAGGAGGGGACCATGCTGGTCAGAACCAGCCACGGGTAAGGGGGAAAACGGGGGTTCTTACGTCGCGGTCGTCATTGTCTTCGTCATCGTTCGTGATGTCATTGTCGTCATCATCGTCGAGGGGTCGTAAAGGAAGAGGGCGATTTCCCTGACGAGTATTGCCAGAGCTCGCCTCTAGTTTCGTGGAGTAAAACACTCCACTCTTTCTAGCTGATGTTTGCGAGGTGGACTTTTTTCTCTAAAATCGCCTTTTTAAGATTAGCAGAGCCATGATGTGGGCCAAATTCTACCGCGGGCCCAAACGGGGTCTTTGTTTGGGAAGTTATATACTTCCCTTCTTACTAGCTGATGTTTGCGAGATGACCCTTATCTCGTTTATCAACATTTACAATCAGCAGAGCCATGATCTGGGCTTATCCTACACTGGATCAAACTAATTTGTAAACAAGATTAGTCACATTTACGCAAACATAACGTTAGTTTAATGCAGCCAATATTTTTTAAGCTCTGTTTTTTTACATCTAGAGAATCAATGCGCTTTAACCGTGAGGTCATACTGAGCCGCAGTGATATTGTAAGGAAATAGAAAGAATTTGTTGGGAGTTTTTTATTATCTTAATATAAAATTCATTTTTGTACATTTTGGTTTTTTTGCATTAAGGGCGCGTCGACCGTTAGGTCATATTGCGTTGCCTGTGATATTGTATGTTTGATGATTATATTGTTTCTTATTTTATTAAATAAAATATAATAAATAATGATAAGAGATGGTAGTAATAGGAAAACAAATTTTAATGGTATTCACAGATGGCTCCAAAATAGACAACAAGGTTGTAAGTGCCTTTTATGGCTCCACCTTAACTGAACGTTTCAGGCTGAGCGACGTGTTTCCGTTGTTTGTGTTTTGCAACACGTACAACATGGATGATGTTAGGCGTCTGTACTGAGTATAATAAAACAAATTATAAGAATATCTCAATTGTATCGTTTAATACAATAGAACTACGAAAACACTGCAACGCATCGATATAATCAGGACCCTGTAGAGCCTTGAAGGTGCATCACACGTGTCACATCTGGGAAAAACCCTTTTCTCCGTGAGTGAAAGATTCCTACGCAATTGACCAATTTTGATTGAGATGTGAGAAATAGTTCTGTTTTGATGGGGCCCGTGGGTTTCGAAGAGTCGTGATTGTTGTTGTATCAGAATGGCAGACTCATTTTAAATAAATTCGTTGTTATCACGATTCATTTAAGTGTATTATTATGATTAAGTTCGTCTGAATAAATGTGCAGTGTTAATTATTATATGTGTATAATTTAATAATTATATTTCAAAAAACTAATGGCATGGCTCAACTAACACTGATCATGTCCACACATAGAAATAAATGACTAATACATTTTTGGTTGATTCACTATGTTTAATATCGCGATAACAAATAGGTCATAATAGGTCGGAAGCCCAGGAGATATGAGAGAAAAGGCCCATGCTGGTTAGAACCAGTCACAGTTTTATTATGCTACACTCATAGGAGATATGGGGAGGAGGCGTCGCGGTCGTCACAGTCTTTGTCATCATTCGATGTATCCTTGTCATCGTCGCTGGGGAGGTCATCAAGGGAAAGGGGAGTTGTCCCATGCGACGACTTTTGCCGAAATCGCCTCTAGATTCGGGGAGTAATATACCATACACTATTTTTATAAGCTGATGTTTGCGAGGTGGACATTTTCTCTTGAATCGCCTTTGACGATTAGCAGAGTCATGCTCTGGGCCAATTCCATCCCGGGCCCAGACGGGGATTCATATATATTGGTGACAATGTTACAGTAATATAAGAAACAGCTGTTTACGCCAGTTTAAAATTTGTGACTGCACTTATATATTATCTTTCCATTAGACTATGCATTTTATAACGAAAGCATTTATTTTCTACTTTATAGTTAGCTCTGAATGCGTGTTGTCTTTTCTTTTTTAAATACGTATTTAGATATTTGTACTTCTATTTGTACTAATGTATTATGATAATACGTATTGTATATTGTACAGTAAGGATTATTGCCAATCCAAACAATCCGGGGGGTGCTTCAGCCCCTGAGCAGCTACAGAGTCGGCGGTGGCGGAACAGCAGGCATTTCAACGACGTGAGAAACTAGGGCGCCTTAACCGGTTTGGTCATGTCGCGCTGCCTGTGATAAAGAAAGTTAATGAAATTAGTGTGTGATGTGTTTTAAGATATGATGGTTTCTAAGTTTTTAAAAGAAAATAAATAATGATAGTGAAGATAGTAATTATTAATTTGATTGTTTCTTTTTGTTGGTTTATTTGGATTAAGGACGCGTCAACGCGCGTTAAGCTCATAATGCTACACTTTAGCCTGGGGGATATGGGGAGGATGGGTCTATGATGGTCAGAACCAGCCACGGGTAAGGGGAGGAATGGGGGGTTCCTCACGTCGCGGTCGTCATCGTCTTTGTTATCGTTTGGTGTGTCATTGTCATAGTCGCCGGGGGGTCGTCAAGGGAAGGGGGCAAGGTCCTCGACGTCGATTGCTAGAGTTTGCCTCTAGTTTTTGGGGAGTAAAGATACTCCGCTCTTACAAGCTGATGTTTGCGAGGTGCACTTTTTCTCTTGAATTGCTTTTACGATTAGTAGAGCCATGCAATGGGCTAATTCTACCCCTGGCCCAGACGGATGTATTTTGGTTTATTGGATTAAGGACGCGTCAATCGTTAGGTCATAATGCACGGGTCGGGGCCACATCACCGAATATCCACTGCACACAATACCCACAACACCGAATAACAGACTATGCCACAAGACCGAATATTTTCGACAGAGGTATCCACAGCACACAATTGCCACAAGACCGAAAAATTCGGTGTTGTGGCACTAGCAGGATGGGTCGTTCATCACAACTTTTCAAAATTGTGACGAACGACCTATCTAGATGGGCCATAAGACCGAAACGGGTGACTTTGCTCCGAATACCCACATCACACAATCTCCACAACACCGAAAGCTTTGACGCCGCAATGCGAATGATTCGGTCTTACGACCCATCCAGGACGGGTCACAACACCGAAACATTTCGGTGTTACGACCTATCCAGTATGTGCCACAACACCGAAACATTCGGTCTTACGAACCCATCCAGGACGGGTCACAACACCGAAACATGTTCCTTTTCAAATAATGTTTTTGAAACGGTTGTGTAACTACTTGCGTTCGCTAGGCAAACCCCTTTTGCACTTTGGGGTTAAAAATTTCTTTACTAGGGGCACGGAGGGAAAAGTTAGGGGGA
>JAMZAV010016881.1:0-11226 GCA_024449915.1 Sweltsa coloradensis | reverse complement strand
AGTTATTGATCAGCACATGCAACCAGTCAGGGCAAACTTTTACGACAATTGCTATGAATCAATATATTTATATGTTTTTGGATATTTTCGTGGCCGATATGAATTAATGAACTAGGTTTTTCGGTTATAATGCCACGTTTATTTACATTAGGTCAACATTTCGCTGAAATTTCATTCATCTTCTTCAGGGCCAATACAACTTATGGGAACACTCCACTGAAAAAGCTAAAATCCACAGTTTTTGCGCAACAAATACAATTTTTGGCGTGGGGAATGGAAACACCTTTAAAAATTGATCAAAATTATTTTTATTTTTTGGGGGATTATGTTAAGCCCCCCCTTAATTTTTTGTCAT
The DNA here is from genome assembly GCA_024449915.1 of Sweltsa coloradensis. Classification (NCBI taxonomy): domain Eukaryota; kingdom Metazoa; phylum Arthropoda; class Insecta; order Plecoptera; family Chloroperlidae; genus Sweltsa; species Sweltsa coloradensis. The sequence goes on along the minus strand of JAMZAV010016881.1, from coordinate 10,871 downwards.
TGTTTTTTAAGCTCTTTGGTAGAAAAGACAAAACCTTTTTCCTTTTACACCGATTGTTGTGAAATTTTGCATTTTCCTTGTTTTGACATAACCAAAGACAATTTGTGCATGGATTTCGTTTATTTTTCATTTTTGGCTAATTTTATGCATTTTGAATAATGAATTTGATTAATTATTACAGTTTAGATAGAAGTTTAAAATTATATTTTAGCCAAAGCTATAAAATTAATATATATCTTAAAACACATGCTTAATTGGGTTTATCTTTGTCCAAGTAATAAAACAAAATCAAAATGAGCTCATTCGGACAAGTGGTACAAACGAAGATAATTTTTAAGTTCCAAAAGTGTGCTAAAAATATTATCCGCCAAAATGGTTTTAAAGGTTTTTTAACATAGAAATTACAGAAATTTTGTATTATTGAGCGAGCGTAGCGAGCGTCTCCACTTGACTCTTATGGCTCGAGTGTCTGCTTTTGTTTTTTTGTTTTTTGTTTTTTTTTCTGTTACTGCTTCGGTACAGGTCGCACCGTTTCTCTGATCGACCTGAAATTTTGCACACGTGTACATACCACCTATGCGGGTTGCTGTATAGTTTTTGAACAAAATCCGATCGTTGGTTATAATAATAATAATAATAATAATAATAATAATAATAATAATAATAATAATAATAAATCAATTTTATTTAAAATATTTTTTCAAAGACAAATACACGATTAAAAACAATAAAAACAATCATAATTACAATAATCATGATTAGAAGATCAGCTTGAGGTTCTGAACATAGTTTGATGTAGTCATCGAACTAAGATGGTCAGGTTTCTTGTCCTGAAACTGTATCTTCACAGGGATCTTGTACTCCGTCGAATGGTTGTGATTTTAGAACTTGACGGAGAATGGGATCACTTGGTTGGGTTTTTGCAGTAGGAGAGCCTGGATGTGGTCCGAGAGAATGTGGCGCAGTTCTGGGTAAAAAATTCATGTTTCTCGTAGTCATACTCGCAAGGAGTGTCTTCCTCATAAATCTCTGCATACTTCGGGTTGTGTTGGAAGGCAGTGAAGAACTTGACGGAGAATGGGATCACTTGGTTGGGTTTTTGCAGCAGGAGAGCCTGGATGTCTACGTGCGAGATGGTGCTGTACCACAGAACCGTGAAAGATGTCCTTGTCTTGACGATGTACAATATTTGTTCACAGGGAAGGTAGTTAACTCTCCCGATCCAGAGGTAGTAGAGTAATCATTTCGTCTCTCTTCGATCGTGGCGAAATGTCTGTCAACGCAACTGATAATCTTGACACTACACTAATGTTCCCGTTGATTGTTGCTTGTGCTGACGAGCGAATCTGAAAGTATTGCTGGTCTTTACCGGCATGTTTCACGCTGATTGTAACTTTCCCGCACTCCTCCTTTGTGTCCGTATTTTCAATTATCAACTCCTCGTAAAACGCGATCTCATCATATATCTCGTCATTAATGTAAAATTTGTATCTTTGAGACAGTTCATCGTGTGGAAAGTGTTTTGCAATTATAGCCAATCGCTTTGATTTGTGGGGCTTACTGAAATCTTTTGCCATGATAATGATATTCAGAATACCTCATTCCCACCCGTGGTTTTATCACCTTGAATGGTGTGATGACGCTATGTTGAGCGTATTCGCCACCGAAGAAAACTTTTTTGATTGCGCTCAAATTTCATACGAATATATGAATAAGTAAAATTAAGGGTTCTGTGAAAAAAAAAATTACAATCGAATAAAGCATGTAGGTGTTATAAGTCGAAGAAATGTTTAAAAAATAGAAAAAAATCGTAAAATTATTTTTTGATGACGCTCAAAAACGTGGCAGTTCTTAGTTCAGAGATTTCGAAGGCCTCCAGAAAATTTCATCGCAATTGAAGTATCGGTTTAGCCGGAATCGTGTGAACAAACAGACAAAATACAAAAAAAGAAAGAAAGAAAAAAAACATTCCGGATTGAATTCCCGAAGTCTTTGCAATACATGTTCTAATCGCGCTAACAACTCTTCAAATGTTTTTCCAAAAATGATTATATCGTCCAGGTATATTAATGCCTCCTTAAAATTTATGTCTCCCAGTAATCTATCTGCTAATCTTTGGAATGTGGCTGGCGCACTAGCTAACCCAAACGGTAAAACCTGGAATTCATATAATCCTCCTGAACTTGTTACAAACGCACTGTATTTCTTAGATTTTTCATCAAGTTTCACCTGCCAGTAACCCGAAAACATATCGAGCGAAACGAAGAACTTATTTCCACCTAAGTAGCTAAGTAAGTCGTCTATCACTGGTAGTGGATAGGAGTCTCCAATGGAATGTTCATTAATTTTTCTATAGTCGATCGCGAACCTATAACTGCCATCTGGCTTTTTCACTAATACCACTGGTGAAGAATACTCGCTATATGAACGTTTAATCACGCCATGTTCTAACATTTCTTTAACTTGTGCATTTATCACTTCTTTTTCACGTGGGGATACTCGATACGGAGCTTTCTTTATCGGTATGTCATCTTTAAGGCGAATAGTATGCGTCGCCGCATGTGTTGTGGTTAATTCGGATAAATTATATGCAAATCTATCATTATACTTTCCTAACAAATCCCTCATTTTCTTTGTTTCATCTATACTTAAATTCTCATTTATATCTATGTCAGGCAATGGATCGTCGAGTTCTGTAATGATTGTGGTACCTTGAAGTATCGATTGAGATTGGTTTGAATGATTTACGAAGTTAACAAATGTTTTATGTTTCCCATACAGAGGTCTAGTGCTCAGGTCTATATCCTTCTGCTTCATAAGTTTTGTGTTTCTCGCAAATCTAACCTTTTCTTCATCTTTTCTATGAACTTCCACTAATCGAGTGCTATGAGGTGGAACTCTAACATCTTCACTATTCTTCCACTTAACTGGTTGGTTTTTTCAAAATGTCTCCTACTAGAATTAGAGGGTTGACCTCTCCTCTAACAGAGTGGATTCGTTTTCTTGTGTAGTTTTACGTTTCCGTGGTGTCGTAGCGGTACTGTCTTTTTTCACATGATTACTATTTCGCTTTTCTGTTCGTTATGAACAAATTCGGCCGAATTTTAAAAAACATGATGATTTCCAGTATTCGCAAATGGAATTACTACTGTTTGTGATCCCACCATTAATGACAGTGAATTGTTTACATAATCATCTGTGCCTTATACTTGATAAAAATCCATTCCAAACACTACTAAAAGTGATCCTATATTAAACATCACAACAAAATTATGGAGACAACTATGACCATTAAACTCTACAGTTACATCTGATTCTTTATCAGTTTTTTAATGGGTGTCCCGAAATGGACCACAACATTGGAATCAAAGCTGTATTTCTTAACCTATTATTATTATTTAACATTTTCCTGTGTATTAATGATACAGCCGCACCTGTATCTACTACTATTATACATTTTTATATTTTTTACATTTCCTAATACCCTTGTATTTTCTACGTGCTTAAGTCATCGCTTCTATTGGCCAACCTTCCCTTTTTATTTATGTCATCCTATTCTATTTGTTTTCCGAAAAGGTCGCCTCTACTAGTTTCCTGGATTGGTTGGGCGGTCCAGGTAAACCGGGAATAGCTTTGGGGTGCTGGTATGCCTATGCGGTGGCATCTCTCGCACCGGGTTTTCCATCTAGAGTTCTAGACTGCCCGGGTTTGATTTCCCCTTGAAATTGGGAGTAGGGTTTCTGTCTGTATTAAAGCATTTTGTGGGGTCCTATACGACTCTCCAAATCTAGTTTTCTGTTGGTTTAACTCTTCCGCATTCCTATTGCCATTTGGCCGAAACCTATTACCATGTGCCTGGTATTGGGGATTTCCATTAAAGTTAGATTTCCCTTGGTTACTGAACAATCGAGGGGGCTGATAATTGTTGCGATAATTATTGCCATTTTCCTGCTTTTAAACTAGTTTCTCCATTGTCTTTAACAACCTAATTTGAATAGTCTCCTCCTTTTTGTTGAGGTGTCGATGTAGTGTTCATTTACCCTTCCTTTTGATATGGGGGTTTATCGAGAGTTGAGGAATAAATTGGAAATTTCTCATCCAATCGGTTTCCAATTAGGGTGCGCGCACTTTGCAACTGTTGCATGCGCACTAGCACTTGATCTGGTGTTAATAAATCTAGTGTGGCAATTTTTCTATGTACGATGGTAGCATCCCGCGAACAACATATTTTTCATCTCCAAGTCGTCATGTCTGGATTAACTAACTTGCACAAATCTACTTGTCATAGAAATAGGTAGTAAATGCCTCGTGCTCGTCTTGTACACGATTGCGTAATTTTATTTCTTTGTTTTCCTGATACCCGCTTGGTTTCGAATATTTTTCGTAAACCGTCCAGTATTTCATCGGCTGTGTGTGTTGCCATTTATCCTGTTCTTAAACCATTTATATGCGGATCCTTCCAAGTAAATTTTCTATGTTCTTTCGCATTTCTACGAAATCCCACTCATTTATGCGTCCCGCTTTCTCATATTGCTGTATGAATTCAGATACGTCCTCGCTTGTAGACCCAAACGTAATCGGTCTGTATTTATCGTGTTTATTTGATACAGGCGGCATAATGATATTATTTAATGGCGTTATATTATTGTAAGGTGAACCCAAATGTCTATCAATTGGCCCCGGTGTTACGTTATCATTCGGCAAATTCAATTCACTGGTTACCGAAATATCAGAATTTTCCACTACTCTGGTTCACTTTCTGAATCTAAGTTTGAAATAATATCACTTAATCGAGAAGTTATTTCACCAAGCGTATTCTCTGATGTTTCTATTGCTAACCCGTTCACTTTTTCATGAATAAATTAGGGGAGCTAGAGGATTTTCCCTACTTCGCTTTCCAATTTATCAGGTGAATTTAATACGACCAAATATTCAGGTGTATCTCGAGTATATGACATTGAAAATTTGATTTGGTTTTAACACCGTTCGAAACTGGCCTTTATTTGTCATCCCCCTTAGGGAAACCACTGTAATTAATGACTTGGTATATTACCCACAAGCCTCCACCACATGTAACGAAACGGGGTGTGTATTTAAAAAAATACTCATACCGATTCAAATACTATATCTACTACTAATTTTTTCCTCCCAGGGCTAGTTTTTAAAAGGGGGAGTCCAGCCCTTGATAAGAAACTCTTTAGCTTTGAGAGGTACCTACTAGGATCTGTATATAACAGAGGTCCTAAATTACAATGTAGAAAGGAGATGACACATAATGGAAAAAGGGGCAATTAATTTACTGAAACCGGATACTGTTTAAATCATTAAAATATCTTATTTATTTCAGATCAGGAATAATAAAGAAAGAACAATAACTTAACATTATAGTTTATCATTACAAGTTTTTATACGCTTGGTTTGTCACAAGTTGTTATTTTTCTGTTTACCACCCGAATTTAGAGAAAATCAAAACTTCTTAATTTTTTTTTCTTTAATTGGGTCAATGTCCCAAAACAGGATTTCGTACATGGCTTCATAATTCTCAAATATGAGCGTGTTTACGGTTGTACTATTTGATTTGTCTTGAGGAGACATTTTTGAATTTATAAAATAAAAAAAATCATTTAAATACAATCACCTAATCCAAAATAATATTATTAAAACACTTAAAAATACATGATTTTCACTCACCAGATTTTTGTAGTATGTCACCAACACTAGGTAATTATTGGCCAAAAGAGCCCTGAGGCTACTGACTAACTGATTCTTTAAACTATCTCTCTCTCTACCTCTCTTCTATCTTCTATCTGCTCTCTTCTATCTCCTTCTCCTTCTCCTTCTCCTTCTGATTTGCCTGAGGCCCATTCCTGGCTTATATACCAAATCCTATGAAGTGGGAGGAGCCCTGGGGTGTATGTGGGCTAAGCTAAGTGCATGTGTCCTGAAGAAAAGTAAAATGGTTGCCTTACTCAAGTCCACATAGCTTGACCTTGGCCGTGCAGCTGGTGCTGGCGGCTGGCCAAAGAAAGAGTTTTTGTTCAATTCTTAATGGATTTTGTTTGTAAGTGCACATGTGGGTGTTTAGACCGGCGCAAATACAAAGTAGGAAAGTTGTGAATTGTTTTGCATTAAAGGGAAATTTCCCAACTAGAGCGGTTTCTTTGATCGGCAAGTTTTTCATAGGGACACATCTGGTCATTACATGATTTTACTTTTAGTGATTTGAAATTAGTCATTCTTGAATCCATATGGGCATTCTTTTAATAAGAGTTGGTTTCTTTCAGTATGTGTGGGATGTGGGGGCTCTGTACTAACTTGATTTGCTTTTAGTTCACTTATGATTTTCTCTTTGCCAATATAAAAACTCTTTTAAAAAGACCGGCTTTCTTATGAATCTTGGCAAGACTTCACTTTACAAAAAATGTAACGAGTATTTGCTTTTAAAGTATGAAGTGTTATAATTACCATGAAGACATTCTTTTCTTAAATTCTCATTCACATCTGGTCCATTATGTTTTTGTGTGACCGCCTGTGTGGTCTTCCTCTTAACATCGATTTGCTTCTTAATGCAATTAGGTTTTTGTAATATCGATTGGCTTAATGGAGTCACATCTGGTCTCATCATTAGGTTTTTATGTGAACTCATGTGTGGCCTTTCTTCTAACATTGATTCTAATATCGATCTGCTTGTTGGGGTATTGCAATTATTTAGGCAAGAAGGGTAATCGTGAGGAACTGGTGTGTGTGGGTACACCATAAAAGCCCAGTTCGTCACAATATGTTAGTCAAACGAGTTTGTATTTGACGGGCTTGATCAGTAATCAGGTATTTGACGGCATTTCTGTCCAAATCTGGCAGATTCTTAATGTGATTAACTTCTGTAATGAACTCTTTAATTAGTCTAGAATAGACGGACATGATGATGTCGCTGGTAATTGTCCAGAATAATCCGGTGAACAGAAGATCGGGTTGTTTAAAAAAAAAGGTTCTCGTATCTTGGTTAGGTTCTATGGCCAGAATGGATGTTCAAGCTAGCAACCCATATATAAAGTAAAAGAATCATTATTATTTATTTATTATTTATTTATTCTAATGTAGATTCGTTACCTTCAGAGAGTGATGGGCAGAGTGACTGTATGAGGTTCGTTGAACTTGCACGTGTAAGTATGCGCGGCAAAAGGGGAAATGCCCTAAAAAAAGGATAATCATAATGTACACTTACGATTTTTTAATTAGAGATGCTTTATTTTTCTAGGTCAGAGTATAACCTATTCATATGTGGGTGATTTACAAAATTTCTCTTATCTTTTGTTTTTTGGTTAAGGGATCAAGGTCATGATACACGTAGATTATATACAAATGCCAAAATAACGAATCCTTATCAGGTAGAGCCCGTGTGGAACATGTTATGTGGTTCCATTGGCCGCAAATAGTCGTATGCATGTCACAATGAAGTATGTAGGATTAATATGATTGTAAAAATATACTCTTAAACTGTCACTTGAGGGAAAGGTTAGTGAAATAGAAAGCGATTTAGTCGTAATCGATTGTGAAAATTCAAACTCTAGACTTATTTATATACAAATGGGGGAGAGTGATTTATTCTTCAGTTTGTATTTAACCTTGAAGATTGCGCATCCCCGGCTAACCGACGTCTGTTTAGAAGACCGCATACTGGAGCATGGATGGAGCTACCGGCGGGAAAGGTGCGTTGACTCAGAACAGGTGTTACCTAACAAGCCTTATCATCCCATAGGGAATAATTGCGGCCTGGTTGAGTGGACGGAGATACACCAAACCTTGCGGGGGTTTGAGTTCCGGGACGAGCCGCGCCCCTGAGACCTTTCCTGTAGGAAGGCCTTCACCCACCATAGATTTCGGGATATTGCGTCCAAGTGTCGTGTTATGTTCGGCCTGGGCAGCCCGACGGGTGGTAGGGTAACCTGCCAATGCCTGAACTGCCTGGAGAAAAAATGAGCAATAGTCTGGGCGCAAGCGTATCAACAGGCGAGCAAGACCCACGAACGAGTGAACAGAGAGACAATTAACCCCGGTGTTGACTTCATAGTTGTTAATTGAGGAATGGGAACGCCGTCAATTTTGTCCTCTCGCCGCTGGAGGGGAAGGTTAAAGGGCGAAGTCCCTGACGACGGAAGCGACGTAAGTAGAATGTAATACACCTTGTTGTTATAAAAAGATCGAGATGTGCGAGTGACGTATATATAACTTGCAAATGTGATTTGAAGTTAGAACCAGGAACCAAAATTGTACATAAAGGGAAACAAAAATACAAAATTTTACCATATTTTGTTTCGACCTTGAACAACCGACAGCCGATGTAAGTACACGAATTTCAATACTACTTTAAGTAAGGGTATTAACAATCTGACATTGAACACTTTTAGTTACACAGTTAACTTCATTACAGAATGGAAGTCATAAGCGAATTCACGGTTTTGGCGGAGAATTGGGTGAACTTTATACCTTGCCGTACCCTAGGATAGGGAATTTAAGGGCGGAATTCCGTTCCAACCCTCGGCGTTTCGAAAATTACTTCGACGAGTCCGACTCGGACGAGGAAATGTATGAAGACGAATGGTGGGACTGGCTGGGCTATGCTTGGTGCCCCAAATACGAAGATTGGGCGGCCAACCAGTAAAATTTGAAAAAATAAAAACAAAAAACAAAATAAAAATTTGGTTTCATTAAACAAATGTGCATTTCGTAAAATTTATTTATTTCAAACACATTTATTAGATAACGACTTTCCATTTTGATTTCAAGGTTAATGAGACATATTAAGAAATAATCGAACGTAAACACTTTAACGACTGGGTTATCAAAAGCCATAGGGAATTCAAGGGAAACGGTCGTTACCTACTAATTACCCAACCAACCCCCCCACCCCCCCTCTTTATCTGCAACCCTTATTACCAATGAAACATAAATAGGTCACGTGCAAACAGGTGAGAATCAGTTTGATTTATGGTGCAGTAGTGTATGAATCATACTATTAGATGTGGAATGATAAGAAATACAGAAGATCTAACGCTGACGCCCGGGTACGTCACCGTCCCCGGAGTCGAAATTCTATTTTGCAGGCACTGAGACAGCACATGCTAATCAGACGCTTTGAGACAGGCGACGTGCCAGCTGCGTACGAGTCAAAAAAGGTGTTTCTAGGGCTCTTGGCAACAAACCCTATCTAATGATCATTCTAACATTAAACATACTATAGTCAATGTACTTCTCCTCCTTAGATTGGATAGACTATAGTACTTGACAATAACAAATACCAAACTATTACAAAACTCTTGCAAAACAACTAGGACCAAGTCTTTCCCTGGAACACAAGGCTAACTACTAATTTCTCTAGATTTCACCATTTACACTTAGAAAATAGGGCAAACGTCACATTTAGGCCACAATCAAAACAGTATAAAAGGCAGGCTCATCCTCCCTAGAAGCAAGTAGTACTTGGACTTCGCTCCTTTTATCATCATCAACTTGGACCTCGCTCCTTGTAACTTGGACCTCGTTCCTTGTAAAAAAAACATCAGTGTCTTCCGTTTAAAATTAATGTGTGTCATCTGGCAGAATAAGGGGTGAGTAACCAAACATGTTATTTTTTCTAATTATTTCTATTAATTGGCTCCACCAATTAACATACGGCTTCACCTGCTAATTGTTTGTCACATTATCATGCATGTTTAAGTGATTGCTAATCGTAATCTGTATTTAGCGCCCAGACCTTCGGTCGGCGACCTATCTTGCCAATACCCATAATTGCACAATGCAGTCAACTGTATACTGCCTCTTATAACACCCAATCTTGTTTATTATCACTGGTATGTTTTATGTCATGTGCTAATCTTAATTAATGGTCCATACTAAAGACAACGCATTCTCTGAACACTCACCCTGCCTTTGATTATGTCAATGTACGAACCTCTTCTATCATGTATTCCCAACAATATTGAACCAAGAATCCGACCCTACTTAGTAGGTCAAGTCCCCACGCCCCATTCCCTAGTCCTACCCTCAGGCTTGCTATCGCTCCCCATTATCAGTCTTCTCTCACGAGACTTAATTAAAAATAGTTGAGTGGTGACAGCGCTACCCTCCTCATTCCCCTCCCCCTCATTCCATAAGGTAGGGCTCGACTCTTACTTCCATCTCCGAGCGCCCCACCGCACTGGTGACAGCTTTAGTGTTTTTTTTTTTTTCTCCCTTCTTTATCACGGGTTCAAAAGATCAAAAATTCTTTCCTCTCTCTCAAATAAATTCAGCAGGAATTCTGAATCACATAGTGATAGGATAATAGGGACAAGGTTAATAAGTGTCAAGTCAACACAATTCTGAATCTACGTTAAAATATTTAATGTCAATTTAATTTAATTAAGAAGTTACGGTTCAAGTGCAGCGAAAGAGAGAAAGTTGAGTGAATTTCGAGAACAAAAAATAAAATAAAATATTAAAATGGCAGCAGATGACGAGTTCAATATTCCTGAGCAGTTGTCACCACTCCCCTCCAACCTCCCATAAGGCTCCTCTGTCGATTCTCCAAACACTCCCGAAACAACGGATGCTTCAACGCTTGAGCACCCTCTGGGGAGTGCAGCCAGTCAGGTCCTGCCAACAAAGAAACACCTCAGATCATCCCTTGCAAAACTATGCCTAGTTCCTGAATTTTCTGGCTCCCCCAAAGGCATACAGGCAAACATTTTTGAACGATTGGAACAAATCGCAATTATTAGCTTATGGACTACTTAAACAAGCCTTATAACCAAACTTAATTGACGGTGAAGCTAGGGATTTTGTCGCAACTATTCTAGGTTCTGACAGGATTTCAAAACTAGAGTCCTCTAATG
>JAMZAV010016877.1:0-10112 GCA_024449915.1 Sweltsa coloradensis | reverse complement strand
ATAAGCCACGTGCTTATTTAATATTTCTTGGTAGGCATATTGGCATTGCTTTCCTGCTTACCAGCAACTTCATTCATATTGTTTGGATACAGTATACAGTCGGTGCATTTTTAACTCACTATGCCGTCTATTTATTCTTAAGAAAAAGACGTCCTTTTCGGTATAAAGTTGACTATTCTTGGAAACACATTTATGTGACCCGTATACTTTTTGCTATCACTATTCATCTATTTTGTTTGACTGTTTGTGTGTTTCCCACCGTTTATCAGGTGCCAACAAAGCCGGCTTCTTTAACTTCGGTCATTGCCGACTGAATCCACTGTCTTTATTCCCTAACGTGTATAATATACTACATGAAGTGCTTCCCCTAGAAGAAGCAGAAAATAACCGTTACTTGTTTTTACTGTACCAAGATGGTTAGAGAGTACATTAAATTGGCTAAAACACGCAAACAGTTTTTTAATTGGTGACGTGGGTTCAGCGGAGCGGATCTGGGCGCCTATATTAAAATATTCAGACAACTCCAAACGCTCTGCCGTGTCGCAATAAAGCATTATCCCCAAATGTTTACTCCCGGTTGGAATACAACCTTCTCGTCCCTCCTGTCCCAGAACGGATCATCCCCAAGAAAGTGAGTCCGACGAGTGATCGAATACATACCAGAATTTCTCAATGTGATATTGTGGGTGTGAGAAGTCCTCATAAGAATGTAATTGCATTTTATAGAAGGCGAGGCCTGGTCATGGTAATGTTGTTTTTCCTTTTTTCTTTTCTTGTTACGCCTTTGTCTGTTTTTTTGTTTTTTTTAAATAAACCTTTTGACTTCTCTGGGCTTTTAGTTTTGAAAGTTTTTCGAATTAATTTTTTGTTTCTGAGGATAACCCACACAGTTGGGCTGAACACGTCAAAAGCAATAAAAGCAGATTCAACTCGGCAAAATGTCCCAACTCAATTATTTGGTTAATTATATTATTTTTCTTTAAAAAAATATTATACAACAATAATGCGACATACTGCATCAAAGCTTACCTCGTCACAACACAACGATCACACCACCCCTCACTCTCGTAACTTTTACATCTACCACTTTGTCTTTTATCACCACATAATAAACGTTCTACCCTAGTTACACTCCGAATAGGGCTCCTCCGATTATCGGAAATCATGAAACACAATCATCTTACGCGCTTCATCATGCGCAACACATAGCTACAGCATAGCTTACGTAATCTCTGTCAAAATCATGTCGCACGTCATGATCTTCTCATTCAATTCACGAAATTTCTTCACGATGCAGTTTCTCAATATACTTCTGAAATCTCCCATACTAAACTATCGTATCAATTATCACAAATTCAGCTCCGACTCGCGCTTTGAAACATACACATTACAAGAACCTGGAAGATCGCAACTGTCAAAAGGAAGAAAGAAGGGCTGCTGCAAGTTTGTACATGGGACACTATACGCTTGGGAGTTGGTGTATGGACTTGGTTTTGGAAGTTGGATACAATTTGATAATTCAATTCATGTAGTTCGAGTGCTGTGGCACACCGGAAGTTAATTGCGCCATCCATTTTTTCCCTTCGGATGTTAAGTCATTTTTCGATACTGGGGTAAATATGTCACATTTTTTTAAATGTGCAGGAAGCCACTTACAGAGTACCTGTACATGTTGAAGAATCGCTTTGCGAATGCCTGGCGCAAGAGCAACAAAACAGCATAAACATGTGAATCTAACTCGCAGCGACCAGCCATGCACGTAATGACAGTCCACCTACTTTCTCCACATGGAGAAGTTTTGGGAAGACATTAGCTTTTTTTACGATATACTTCTTCGTTCTTTTTCGTAGGGGCAAGTTTCTTTCCTTTTCCGCTTTCTTATGGTTAGTTAGTTTTCTTTTGTTACTTTGATCTAGTGACTTCCAACCGATTGCACTGTAGAGTGGGTAAATCATACCCCTTACTTTACTGTACTACCATGCTGATATGTACGTCCACAACTTTTTATTATCTTGATGTTCATCCGTCTGTGCCACTTACGGTTTATTGTCCAGGGGATCGACAGAAATTAATTTTATTTCGGTTCAGCTGTCAGTACGTTTTTTTTCGGTTTTTGGTTCGACTTTAATAAAAAAAAAAAGAAAAAAAATCGGTTGGTGTGAACCGTTTTAAACCGGTTAAAACAAAAAATACACACTGTAATTTAAAGCCTTCACAAGCCGTTAAAATCTTCAAATCAATTTTAATTTGTGTCTCGCATGAAATAGAAATGTAGGGATGTGCGGTCCAGTTTTCGATCGGTTCCGGAAAGTTTGTTTAAAAAAAAAAAGGGGGAGCTGGAAATGTGGTTGCGTGCATGTATGGGGAATAGGTAAAGGGCATGGGATTTACAGAGTTTGATATGGGGTTGCTTTGTGAAGGTTCTCTATGCAATTTACAAACTGGGTCGATGTGTTTTTCTTCATTATATCATTTTGTGCAGGTGCCAGTTATGCCTTTTGCTTGGGATTCCTCCCAATTGCGTTTGGGCAAAGCGAACTCTTACGGCCCAAAATTCATCGCGTTGTTGAGAATTTATGTTAAAAATGTTTCATAGGCGCTAACGCAGTCTGTTCTGCAAAGTAGCCTTGCTGCACTTTGATTTGAAACCACTGGAATTTAGCAGCAGAAGCCCGTGAACTGGCCTTACTTGCTATGGCTAGGTCGTGCTCGATAACTTGGTGAGCTGCGGGGTTGCCATTGCTGCACCACGTAGTCCATCGACGCGGGAACCATCAGAGTTCAGTACATACGTTGTCTCCCATCCGTTCATTGGATCTAGAATAAGAAGATGGACCTAGTGGTAGACTCACTGGGACTAAATGGAAATTTTAAGATTAATATGGGGCCTTCTTTGGGGAGTTGTACAATGACAATTTTTTTCACACCGATTTTGATCGATTGATTGGATATTTCTTTACGTCTCAATAATTTATTCAACTTGGCTAATCGCGACGAAGGAGGGACGTAAGGGATGACGCTGGGGGACAAGGGGTGGACAGGCCTGTGCTGGGTCAGAACAAGTTGTCGTTCGCTGGTCGCTCGTGCCCTTGGGAGTCCTTTTATATGCTGCCTGTCAGATGTTTCCCATTTAATCTAAGTTGCTCTATTGTCCGCGGAACCCCGCGGACTTCACTTCGCTTAAACTTCACACCGCATGACGTAGTGTCGGTGATTGCCAAGTCACTTTGCTTCAGTATATCAGCAACGCTCGCTATGATGCAGTCTTTCTTCAACGGAACCGAAGAAGGAACAACATACGGCTACTTTTTCTTCCGAAATACTGAAATTTACAATCGGCCTTTTACGTTTTGGGAATTGCGCACGCCATCAACTCCTTAGGAAACTGGCCCCCGGCGGCGAAGACAAGCTCTACAATGAAATGTTCATCCACCTACTGCCAATCTCTTTGAGATTATTCTGCTCTTCCTAAATTCCTTATGGGTTTTCAAGACGCATTTCCTGACGTTTGGTGTAGGGCTATTCTTATTCCCGCTTTTGAACCAGGTAAAGACAAAACCTTCCCCCGCTCTTATCGACCCATATCTCTACTAGCTGCTTCTGCAAATTGTTTGAGACGATGGTCAATAGCGCCTGAATGTGGCTTTTGGAATCTCGTGGCCTTGCTTCCTAATGTGTTTCAGTGTGATTTCGACAGCGACGGGAAGTTCAATCGACCACCTCGTGCGTTTGGAAACCTTCATCCAATAAGGTTATGTGCTAAACAGCTGTAATAGGTGTACTCTTGACTAGAGAAGCATATGACACAACGTCGCGCTATGCCATATTACAACACTTCACGAGTGGATTTTTAAAGGTCAACTTGCCCAGGTTCATACAGAAAGTTTCTTCATGATTAGAACTTAAAGTTACGGATAAATAACTGTTTATCAGACCCATATGAAACTGCAAACGGGATTTCCTCAAGGATCTGTCCTTTCGGTTCCTCTGTTTGCAAGTCGCAATTAACAGTGTCACCTCGTGCATACCTAAGTCAATCATGTCCTACTTATTCGTCCGACGACTTGGGGGGATTTTCTATAGGTCTGGTCAAACATTTCCTTTTTGCCGAACGACATCTACAGATTGCGTTGAACCAATCAGTGATTGGGCCCGAGCACGTGCACAAAATTTTCTGGGGCAGGGGGGGATAAAACAAAATGCCTTCACTTTGTCGCAGTCGGGTATGCCGTAGATCCACGTCTTTAACCCTTAACGTGTGCAACTTGAATTTAAACCACACGTTCGCGTTTCTGGCTTGGAGTATTTGATACAAAACTAAATTGGGTAAGATACAAGTCACAGAATTGCGCAAACGTGTATGTTTGAAATTAAACATCCTTAAAGTTCTTAGTAACACCTCATGGGGTGCGGACGGACATGTCTTTTGCAAATATTGGTGTCCCCCCCAACCCTGGTTAGGTCCGTATGGACTATGCCTGTTGGTCTACTCGTCGCCTGTGATTCCATCTTGAAAAACTTCTAAAATACTGTCCACCACAGTGGTCTCCGCGGCGCTGGGGGTGCATTCGGACGAGCCCGCCGATCCTCGCCTGTATGCTGAGGCAGGAATGACCTCCCTGTCAGCAGAAACGGAACTACTTGTTAGGCAGATACGTATTGAAGATCCTGGCAATGCGTAACCACCCTCTCATGACGCATCTTTTTGATGAGAGATTTGTCCGTCACTTCTATACCAAAACCTTGGCGACCCCTTCCTGTCCGGATTACGTTGTAGACATCTTTGTGTAGCATTTTAAATTTTTGATGTACCCAATCTATTGAGTTTCGTTTTGAGCCGAAACCCCTCCATGGCTACTTCCGGAACCTGAAATTTGTTTGCTACCTTTGCCCATTAATAAGGTCCACAAACATCATTACATATGTAATTTTCAAACTATTTTTTCAACATCTATTTTGTCACAAATACCGTACCTTTACTTCATTTGTTTCATTGATCGGATCTAAAACTAGCTCGAAGTTGTTGCGCTTACTACTGTGGCGCAGTATTGTTGGTTTCAGGACTTCATGACATGTGTTCTGTTTGTACTGTACTGGGCTGAAAGGTATGCCATACGAGAAGCTTTTGAATAATTATGAAACAAGATTGGCGGAAGCTTCATGGTACTGTTCAGATGTTTAAGCGCACTTCATGCACGTCGGCACGTCAATGTCTCTACTCACATTTTAGTAAATTGACATTCAGTTTCTTCATGGAACTTTTCATGCGAGAGGCTACAAAATCATGTTCTGCCTGGGTCCCTGTCATAGTAGGTACTCTGGCAACGAGGAGGTTTGACTTAGCACCAAGGCTGCAACCGCAAAAAGCATCCACTATTTTGACCTCGTACCTGTTCCGGATGTCCACAGTGGTTCAAGACCATATGTTGAATTTAGGTCAGGATTGTTGGAAATGCTTTGCAGAATAATAAACTGCGTCGTGTGATGCCCTGTCCTTTCACTGAAGTACGACCCCCTTCTTCCATACTTTCTCGTCGTGAGGAGGTTGTATTGGCGAGCGTAGAATACGGTCCACACCCAACCTCAACCATTGCCTATCTTTTTTTACCAGAGATATAGATTGCTCCGATTTTGCGACACTTGGATGTGTTGCTATCCTTCATCATCATTTTTGACTGACTGCTCTTAGTAGTATGGTTTGAGACTCCATTAAATTTAAATCTATTCATATGGAAGAACTTTTGTCTTATGAAAACAGTGAAAAACTTATCAGATTTCTAAACCTTAGCAATCTGATCGACAAACTATGACAGTTCATATAAAAAAAAACATGAAGCATGTTGACTTGCTATTCATTATGACGACGTTGGCAACGGTTTCCTGATAATGATTATGATTATGATTTGGTAATTTGGCATTTTCTACATATGACAACTTTAGCATGTATACCTTTTCCCGATTTGGCTGTCTACAAATATATCGACCTTGGCAATTCTTTTCATGACAATGATTTGAAAAACACATTTAACCTTATTAACCGTATTTTACATTCATACATAGTTAACTAAATATCTTGGAGGCGCGAATAATCTTTGCCGTTGAAGCGCCCTAAAACTACTAATACTTATACTAATACTTACAGTAGGCCTATCCATAATTACATTAACAACCACGGAGAAGGCATTATAGTATCGTCACGATGAACCTCATAACATACACACACGGATATCACCCATAGTTAATTAATTACACCTCTCAGACACATGTGCTACTGTCATCAATGCAATTTTGAAACACTTCGATGCAATTCAAGGGCAGCATCGATATGACCTCGCCGCCCCGCACCTTTTGACGGCCACCTACCTAACTCGTACAGCTCGCAGCCTCGCCTCGCAGTCTGTCTGTCGTTCTTGTCGTAGGCGGACGTGTTTTGTCTTCGTTCTTCGGTATGTTCTTGTTCGGCTTCCTCACTCCACAGTGCAAATATCTTCTGTTGCATCTCGATGTGTTGTTTGAGCAAGTCTTGTTCTTATGTCCTTGCATTATTCTGTTTAATGTTTAACTTTAGGAGGTTCTCTGTTCTGTCCAGACATCAATGTTTTGTTCTCTATTTATTCTGCCCTGCCTGTCAGGGAAGCGCTCCTCAGTCCTAATTTCAGTTGTGTGCTGCATATGTGTTGTCCTTACTGCCTGAGGGGTTGATGTTCGTCACATAAAGGAGGTGCCAGGTTCCTAAGCTTCGGTTTTTGTTTTGTCGTGTTCCTTGTGTTGTGTAGGTATTGCAAATATCTCTTTGACTGAAGTGCTTCTAAACTAACAATATTAGTTTGTGTTCGCGCCAATGTTCTTAGTTAGTAGTATAGTTCTAGATTTGTTTGTATTTCACGTCTCGTCTCTCATCTTCTCGTATGTGACATGATGTTCCGCGATCAGTACCCCCGAAATAACAGTTCGCGGTTCGACCACTTGGCTGCTCTAGTGTTCCTTGTTTTCTGGAATTTGGGAGTTTATTCCAAAATTTTCTGCCTGCCTGTTTTGGTGCATTATTATACATCTGTTTATTGTGACCTTGTGTGTGGTAGTCTCCTTTTTTGTCTAGTGTTATGGTTGTGGATTGCTGAATTTTTTTGTATTAAATTATTTCCGTGAATATGCATATATAATATTATTGCGTATATGTATATACCTGGTGCGGTCATAATTCCTAGTTCTTTAAAGTGTTCTCGGCACGATTCTCTTGGTTTTAATTTTTTTATAATGCGGACTGCCCATTTTTGTAGTTTTAGAATTCTATCTAGGTTCCCCTTTGACGAGTTTCCCCAGGCTATAATACTGTATGATATGTGTGATCCTATAGTTGCGTAATATGGCGTCATTAAAAGCTCTCTGTCACAGTATTTATTTAAAGTTTTTAATACGAATATTCCCGAGCCAAGCTTTTTTGCTAAAAAATCTATATGTTTGTTCCAGCTTAAGTCCTGGTCAATGGTTACTCCTAAAAAGTGTGTATCATTGACCCGCTCTAGAAGTATGTGATCCATAATTACATTTATCGGTCTTGATTCATCCGCTTTTTGTATTTTACTATTAAATATCATGTATTTTGTTTTATTCGAATTAATCACTAGCTCGTTGCATTTTAGCTCTTGGGCAAGATCATTGACAGCCTCAAAGGTCTCGATTTCTAATCTGTCTATATTCTCTTGAGCAATAAGTTTAGTCTAGTCATCTGCATATAAAACAATTTTCCTATTTGTATTAATTTTTAAACTTTTTTGCGCTAAATCATTTATATATATATATTGAAGAACAGTGGTGAAAGAATAGCGCCTTGAAATACCCCTTTTAGTATTCTTTCTTTTTTTGATTTAAAAATTCTAATTTTGTTTTTGTATTGTTCTTTTATTTCTACATATTGTGTTCTATTATCTAAATATGAGGTTATCCATTTTAGTGTAATTCCCCTTATGCCGTAATTATATAATTTTGAAAGTAATAATTTGTGGTTTACGCAGTCGAACGCCTTTGATGGGTCCATGAAAATAGCTATAATAGCTCTATTTTCATCAAGTTCTTTTAATGTAAAGTTAAGGAATTCTGCAATTGCAGTATTTGTTGACCTTCCTTTTTGGAAGCCATGTTGTGCTTTTAATATTAGATTATTTACTTCAAAAAAAGTATTTAATCGGTTTTCAATAACTCGTTCATAAATTTTGGAGAATGCAGGTAGAATTGAGATTGGTCTGTAGTTGCTCGGGTCCTTAGTGTCTCCTTTTTTTAAAAACTTAAAACCTTCAGAGTAATCCCAATTTAAAAAAAAATTTATTGAAGACGTTAAGCAATATTCAATAATTTGCTTAAAAAATTGAGATTACTCTGAAGGTTTTAAGTTCTTGGGGGAATTCTCCTGATTGTAATGAATGATTTATTAAATAGGTAAATGGTGATATTAATTCTTTACTACAGTATTTTATGAGGTTAGTTGAGATGCCGTCATGGCCTGCTGATTTTTTATTTTTTAATTTCCCAATTATTTCCTTTACTTCTAAGGCATCAGTGAGACTCATAATTATTTCCTTTATATTTCTACGCTGTTCTGTGGGCTTCGATTCTTTGGTTGTTCTATGTTCTTTTTTCACTAGGTTTCCGCTACGTTTACTAGATACGAGTTTTGTGTATTTGCAACTTCTTTTGTATTTTTAATCATTTTACCATCGATGTTCAGTTTTATATTGCTATTATTGTTAAGTTTTGTCTCGGCACGACCCTCTCTCTTTATTTATAATTGACCAGATTGCTTTGATTTTATTCTTAGATTTTGTTATGATTGAATTTATATATTGCGCTTTGGAGTTCTGTATATTACGTTTGTATGTTTTTCTATATTGTATGTACCTGGTTTTTGATTGAATGTCTCCTCTTGTTTTATCCCATGTTACCCATGATTTATTTTTTGTTGTTTTCTTTATTAGTACTTTCCAAGGACAAGCTATATCCAAGTAATGTGTTACTCTATTACTAAAAGCTTGATATTTTGCGCTGCTTGATTCATGTTCATTTAGAAACTCCCATTTTTCTTTCCACAGTAATTGTCGAAAGTATTCTAGATTATCTGATTTCATATTTCTAATTTTAGATTGTGTTCCCTCTAATCCTTTTTTATCAAGGTTCTTATCTCGACCCGTGTGTATATTTTCCTTTTTTGCTTTTGGTTTCCATGGTTTCCACCATGTGGTCTGATAATGCCGTGTTTAATACATCTATTTTTAAACTGTTGTCTATTAGGTTGCTTAATACATTGTCGAGTAATGTCTCACTAGTTGGTGTTATTCTGGTGGCTGTTTTTATTTTTTATTTTAAATTGAAAACGTTGCAGAAGTCTCTCAATTTTATTGTGTCCACATGTTCTGTTAACGTGTTTATGTTGAAGTCTCCGCATATTATTACGTTCGGCCTACTATTATGTTTCTTTACTATTATATTCATTATTGTAGTGAGGTTATTGAAGAGAGTGTCTATGTTACCAGATGGGGCTCTATATAGACCTACAATGATCAAAGCTGTATTACTTATCGTGATTTTAGTTATTGCTATTTCTACGTCTTTTTCTACTATCAATTTCATTGATTCTTTTTGCATGAATTCTTGTGCTATAAGGTCTTTTTTTTGCCCAAATGGCTACCCCTCCTCCTCTTAATGTTGATCTACAGAAGCCTGTTATCAAATTGTAGCCTTCTAGTTTAAATTCAGCTAAGTCACTAACTTTAAGGGCATGTTCGGAGAGGCATAGTATGTTTGGTTGTATTTCTTCCAACAGTATTTCTAATTCAATTTTTTTGTTTGTAGCCCATTGCATGTTTTGGTGTAATATTTTTATTATTGGATTAGGTTGGAGTGGTTGGTCTTTCTTATGTAAGCCTTTTTCTGTTGGCTGAAAGCCTGTCTGTGTGTCTAGGTCTAGTCAGGTGCTACTTGGTACCTCTTTTGGCTTATTGAGCTTGCGTTTCATTGAGCCTTCTATGAGATTATGTAGTGTTTTCAAGTTATTTGTTGGGCCTAATTCAAATGTCAAGTTCTTGTACGTAATTTGTATGTTCTGCGTGCTATTTTTT
>JAMZAV010016875.1:0-10361 GCA_024449915.1 Sweltsa coloradensis | reverse complement strand
ACTTGTGATGATATTTAATTAATATTTCATGATTAATTACCTCTTTTTTTAGACGGAAATTTTTAGAAAACATATGAAAAAGGACATTGGATATTGAATGATTGATTAAGATCTTTATTAAGACGGGACTTTAGACTATTGAAAGCTTATCTTCCATCCAACCTGATTTTAGTGCTACATAAACTATAAAAAATAATTTAATTAAATTGTTACAGCTAATCCTAGATATAAAGGTAAACAAATAATATTCCAAACATACTTTAAATGAAACTATATAAACAAAACACACATATAAGCTTACTTACATGATAAGGAACTTATATAACTTATATAGGCCTAGAACTTATTTTGTGCATGTGCTTTGTTAGCACAAAAACAATTTTTTGAAGAAAACATAAGTCCGCGTGTAATTCAACTTAAAATATTTATATTATTAAAATACACAATCATTCACACGTATCTTTCATTCCTTAGAGTGTAGTACAACCAAAGATAAGGTGCAAAGTCATTACTGTAAAAAAAAGATTAATTTATATATTACTATTACTACTAAATACTAGTGATAATCAAAATAAACAAAATGACAATGTAATGTACCTTACATTGCATTTTAAGATGCATAATATAGTTAATATTATGATAAATTACATTAGAGGGTGGTTAATTGAAGTATAAGTATATCAGGCATTGGAGAGGCTTTGCAGAAGTTATAACTTGTTAGTTTCGTTCTTGAAAACATTATAGTTTGTTATATACATCTCTTACAGCACTGAACACTGTTTACTGTAGCGCGGTAGGCAAATTGCTTTCCTTTGATCCTAGACACTGACACAACCGGGTGGATTCGAGCTATGAGAAGACTCTCTATCATCAATAAACAAGATAATTCTTCTGGGACAACTCCAGGATCCACTTTGTTCAATACAGTGAACATAACTGGATATCTTGTGCAGGAAGTAAAAATATTTGTAGTCTCTTGTTACAATTGATACATGCCTTCCAATTCAAATCGTCACACAAGTGTTTCTCAAAAAGCACCACTTAAGCATTAGAATCAGGTCCTGGAGGAAGACCAGCGGAAGTACCAATATGACCTAACCGTCTGAATTGCCCTAGTTTCTCATGTCGTCGTCGGTGTTATTGTTTGTTTGACGGGTCGCTTATTCCATCCCAAACGTAATATTTTAATGTAGCCTATAGGTACCGGTACTGTTTTGATTAGCCAAGTTGCATAAATATAAGACGTTAAGCAATATCCAACCAACGGTAGCCAAAACTTAACCGATTTCGATATACAAAGTACCGGGTCAAAAAAGGGTAAACATTATTCACTGGTTCTTATCCTATACATTTATCCTCATTGACACTACCGGTAAAAATGAGAATGCCGCTTGAAAAAGTAAAAGCTGAGGGCTTCATAATTATAAGAACCTAAGGAAGCCCTACAATAAAACATCATTTCAGGGTTGTGTATGAAAATCAAGAGAACTTTTCACTATCAAAGTACCAATTAAATGGTGTAAGTTCTCTTCTTCGTCGCTTGATTCTCCATCGCTACTGTTAGTCAAATCATCTTGGGTTAGGCCCAATAATTGGGGGAGCGAGATTGTTGTCAAGTTGCACCCCGCAACCTTGTTCTTCTTCGGCACAAGCTGCATCTTGTCCTGGCTGAGTGAGGTCTAGATCAGGGGGGGGGGTAGTTTGTGATGCCTGGTCATAAGTCTGCCAGAAGGAACCATCTCCTGGTAGGCCTAGGTCTAGGCATCCATCTAGCTCTAGACCTTCGAAAGCTAGCCCTACCCGCAGCGCCTCGTAGGTTTAAACGCTTAGGCACAGAAGTGCCTGGATCACTTTCATTATCGCGCTTCTTAGCCTTTATGTCGACGTTTAGACTATTGTTTATAACCTATAATAGTCGGGCTGCTCACCAATTGTCCCACGCTTATGAGTAGGGGTAAATGGGGGCTCCTGCGCCAGTGGAGGATCTCAGATTTAACATGGGCTCTTATGGAGAATCCTCCTCACACGCAACGGAGGATCTCGGTCGGCGATTTGACTGTAATATAACCTAGTAACTATATTGTAGGACGTAAGTCACACCAACCCTTTTATTATTTGTCATTCAACAATACCCTCCAACCACTCATTCATCCCCTATTTCAAAATTGGGCTCTTATGGAGTCTCCTCCACCCATCCCATCGAGGAGCGCTGCAAGTGATTTGACCGTAATATAACCTATGTTACCATATCGTAAGGCGTAAGTCACATCACCCTTTTATTATTTCTGATTCCAGAACCCCCTCCAACCGCTCATTCACTCCAATTTCAAAATTTATATTTTATTTTTAAAATTAATAAACTTAATAAAAATATGTATAGTGTATCATCGGACCTTGTCAAATACTCTCCCCCAACCCCTCCAACCCCCACCCATCCCTCCATCCTCAATAATTACTAGATATTATGTTACCTTGAATAAAATTTAAATATCAAGAGCATCTAAATGAGATACATAACTAGCCAAAGGGCTTAACCTCCACCTAAGCGCATCCCCTCCCTCCCAAACAATCACCCTTATTTCATCCCATCATTTATTACGTAATACACAACTACGTTTATTAAAAGTATACATTAATAGGACCTAACCTCATATCCCTTTTACACCCCACAACCACTCAGATAAAATGTTCGTACACGTTTTCACCTCCACCACCCTAATCCATCTATGGCATGCATTTCTTATACTTCAGCAATGTGTAATCAATTTGTTAATAGCTAAGGTCGATGATTCTATCACAGTTGCTACCTCATCATTTAACTATCACGTCATCATAACATGATCGACTAGTTCGTTCCTACTCAATATTGCAAGTTTGCAGTTTTACAACGAGCGTGTACACCTGTGTATTGTTTTGTCAAAGCTTCAGTTTACATAGATTTATAATGAATATATACTTTCGTTTCTACAAAGTATCACACTAAAAGTAACAATTTCACCAAACTAAATTTAGTAATATTAAATTCAAAGTATATACATTTTTTTTTTTTAGCAACACTATAATTGATATTTAGTAAGGAATACTTTTTGTAAACATAAATAATACCGATTTGTTACATTATATATATTATGATATCATTATTCTTTTAAAACATATTAAACAAAAGTAATATTTTCTACCACATATGTATTAGCGATTACTTTTTTAATTGTCATAAGAATTTTATTGAAATGTATAGTTAACAATACACCTCAATACCACCTCCACTCCTGGTGTTTATATTTACTATACATGCTCTCATATTCAAGCAATGTGCAATCAATTTGTAATTAGCTAAGTACAATGATTCTCTCATAGACACAACATCTGAATATTTTTATAATCACGTGATCATCACACGTTTTTTTGTCAGAATTGCAACTTTGCAGTTTTATTGCGAGACGCGTTTATAGGTTTGTAATTGAATAGACTTACATTTTATAGTTAGTATCACATTTATAAAATAAATTTAATATTTCGTCGCTTCATTTGATTGTCACAGTTCCTCTAGTGTGAATTTAATAATATTAAACTGAAAGTAAGTACTAATAAATTACTTTATAAATGTAACACGATTGCGTGCATCAACAAATATAATTATATGTATGCATCAATCAGTATGATAGAAGGCATATCATTAGGAGAGGTAAACACAATAAACAACAATTTGCTTAATATGGTATATACATAATAAATATATATTTTTTCATAATTTTTATACAAAAGTAACATTTTTCAACCACACGTGTATCATAGCTTTGTTAACATTCAAAATTACTAACGCACAGCAATAAAAGTAAAAAATATTATTTACAAACTTTACTTCTACTTCCCCACAAAGTATGATTTTATAATATACATCATTATTTACAAACCAATTACCTGATTAGGTGTTACATGTTTATTACTTATTCTAAAGTGACCATACGCCAATGTTTCAATGCCATCATCAAGTAAATAGCGTTTATCATCCGCAGGAGACAATGCAATCTTCCTTTGTTTTACAGTATACAGTTCATGCTTACGCTGTTTTATCGTATACATGTCTTCACTTATTATTTTACTGTGTAATAAACATTTTTTTATAATGATCATGTCGTATCTTCTTTTTAATGGTTAGTTTCACAACACCTTTGGAAAACTTTCTTTTCTCCCCATCCACCTTCAATAACGAATACTTTTTAGGTCTCAGCCCAATGAACTCTTTAATTAAACACCCACCCATTTCATCTTTCATTTTTCCTAAAAGTTTTTGATTTTTTACATCAAATAGAAAATGTGTTTTAGGATAGTTTGACGTATCGAACAACTCTTTATGTTCAGACATATCCCTATACACATCTTCACTTTGAATTTCATAAACAGAGACTGTCTGTATCTGTGAAAAGGAGAGTTGCGTTTTTCCCATATTTTGGTTTTATGAATGAATAATGAAAATCAAACATAAATACCTTACTTAACTCTAAAACAGCAAACCCTACATAAATAGGTCGGTTTAACAAGAGCGTTTTCTTAATTGATTTTACTGCTACAAGGTTATTTGTAAATATAGTGAATCCTTCAAAGGCAGGAGATGCAATTAATTTTTTTGCTTTCTTTTCAGTGTTTACCAAGTTGACATTAACTCTTTTTCTTAATGACTCGAGCGTCTTACCATATATGCTATTAGACATCAATTTGTAATAATTTTTCTCAAATTCATTCTTTGCACATCTCCTCTTTTCAGTATTTAGATCAATGAAAGGTTTTAGCCACTTACTCTGCTTAAATTCAATTACTCTATGTATTTGTTTCAATTTCATACCCAACTGAATATATTGTTTAAGATTTCTATAGTGTATTACATATTTCTCTTTACTTTGCAGATTCGGAACCAATTTTTGTACTTTTCCAGTATGAGTAATGTTTAATTGCTCATTTAATTTCTCGGAGAAAGGTGACAACAATTCATTATTAATTTCCATTCGTTCCGGTGCTAGGGGATAACAGTTATGAGTCTCATGCAAATTTTCAGGATAATCTAAGTCTACTTCAAGAATATACCCTATATCACCCTCATCAGTTATCTTTTCTACATCAAGTTTATCAATTTCGTTTTTATCCAACCACTGGAAATCACTGATTGGTAGATTTTCAACCATAGACGTCCCATATAAATTATTAGCATCCCAGTACATGATATATTTGCTCTTCTCAAGTTGTTCATAATCATCCATATACTTGTTGTTTGCCACAGAATGTCTTTTTGATATCATGGATACTCCACCACGTATACCACTTTCTATAAAAATGTGCATATCTATGTCTGTCAACAATTCGAGCTTGACCCCAGTCATTTTAAACACGCCTGCCAAGCAAATCCAGGTGCTGTATACAAGTGAGCTGGATCAATTTCATAAATATCCAAAGCTAGCACTCTAAAATTTTCAAACACGTCAGCCAAAAGCAAAACATCAGTCTTAACATATAAGTCATGATATTGCCCAATGTTTTTAATTTCACATGCATCCCATACTCTTTGTGCATGCTCATAGTCATCTGTAGTAATTGTTTCTTGTTTTAAATTACTAAAAAATGCTTCTATAGGAGGCAAGCTAGTTTCTTCCATTCTTTGTTCAGAATTCATATACTCATATGGATATACACCCTTTCTCAAAAGTAAAGATACTTTCCTCTCATTATCAAAAATTTGTTTCATTACAGCAAAGTTTTCAATATTCTCAGATGTTTTCAAATTTTCTACCAACTGATCCAAAGATGCATTTAAGAATTGGTATGAATCGATAAACTGTAAATTACCTAGAGAAAACGAAATGTACTTTTCCATATTGTTCGGTATGCACGTAATTTTTTTATTTTCAATTTTACCCATTCCTTGCATGATTAAATGAGAATCATAATTTCTCAAATTGTGGAATATGACTGGAATTTTGTTAGAGAATTTATAATTTAAATTACATTTGTTATGAGCAGCACCTCTAAATTTACCTGTTACATGGCAGTGATCCCTTACCCTTTCGTCACCCAAGGACTTTTTACAAATGTGACAGCATGATGAAGTTTGAAAGATTTTCTCTTCGTCAGCATTTAGCATCATTGGAACAATAGATTTCTTCATTTCACTTAAACTAGTTTCCTCATTCAACATACAGTCTAAAAATGTATCTACTACATTTTCCCCTCTGTACACGACTGGTTCTTTCATGCACTTCCCCTCTGAATTAACTACCACGTAGGCAAACCCTGACGGTACATGATGCGCAATTTCAGTAGTATGTGAAACACTGGGATCTTGTTCACACCCTTCAATTTCTTTAATGTATGTCTCAAAATCAGCATAAATGACGAACGGTACCTTTAAGGCTAGTTGATGGTTTGTAAATTCCAACCATTTATTCTCTTCTGTAGGCATTATGATTTTCTGCGGTTCATTGACAGCACATCGAGGTTCATGTTCATCGAGTAAATGCTTTGATGAAAAGCGATGTAAGCAATAATGACAATAAAATTTCTCAGCTTTATGTTTGGTTAATGAACTCATGAATCTGTTGAAATTCTTAATGAGGCTATAATGTGTTTTTTCTCCCTCGGTTATGTACAACAAGTCAACATGTTTTTCACAACACTGTTTTGTAATACGCAGTGGGAAAACGTTACCTTCATAACCATAAACATTTACTGAAATGTTATTTTGTTTTTCAAATTTATCTATTTTGTTTACACTCACAGGATAATCTATCCCACTCATGTTTAGTTCGTCTTCCCACTCAATATACTTTTGTACGCGATGTGGATGATTAAGTCTACTTACAGGGTGAAGTGTAGCTAGGACACACCATAAGAAGCAACGTTCATCTTTATTCTGTATGTTCACTATTCCTTTTTTATTTTGTAGCTTTATAAGGAAGTGAAATATAACTAGAAGCTGCGAGCGGAGCATACTTTCCAATTTTTAGCTCAAGATGGATAATTATATCTTCATTCCACGCCCTTCCTTCACTCTGAAATTCCCAACTTCTCTTTGTCAATAGTTCAGAAGCCTCATTCACTTGATTATTGATTTCATGTTCTCCTAATGCTACAAAACACTTGCTTCTAAAACAAGGCGTTGATGTCAGCATTTCTCCTTCACTGTCTATGCGACTAAATTTCACTAACATTGCAATATACCATTTAATTCCTTTCATTACACGAAGTTCTTCCGATAATTTTTGCTTAATTGTTTCAGTAAGACTATCCTTAAATGCTAAATGATTAATCTCGGTGTCTTTATTTTTATATTTATAAGTTTTAACACTTTTATTCAATGAACTTTTAAATTCACATGGATCTGGACAAACTTCAGTTTTCTTCACTAGTTCAGTTTCAGAGTTAACTCCATGCTCTAACTTTTTCTCGCATATGTTTTTTAAATGACGCTTCAATAAGTCTTTCCGCGAAAAAGTTTTTAAACACACTGGGCACTGAATAACCGATGATTGCTGATGTGTATTCATAATATGACGTTGTAGATTATCTCGCCTCTTAAATTCTAAACCGCAAATATCACACTTGACCAAATATATACTCGTCGAGTGTACATTTCTACGGTGACGATTCAGATTTATCTTCTGAGAGAATACTTTATCGCAGTCAGCACATTCAAACCCGCTAGGAGCCATCGTAAGGAAACTATAATAAAACAACGAAAACGAAAATGTTTCAGTTTTTTAAATGCATTATATGTTTTAAAATACCTATCCTTATGTTATTCTAACACTTTTCCAATTTATAATTAAATCGTGTACCGGTAAGTAATTATTGCTTATTACATAAAATGTTATCAATCTTTTAATGCAATTATCAATTTCTATATGCTTTATTGTTTTCAGGGATAGTATTACTCTGTGATGTTCACTCACTGAGAACACATGAAAGAATGACAAATATCTTCACAGCATCCGATATATATTGACGACCCTACATGTGTTTTGGGTACGCTACGCATGTGCAATGACGTCATCACATATTGTAATAACCAATAAGTAGTATTCTAATACTACATCTATCAATGTTAACATTGAATATTTATACATCATCATTTACATGTAAGGCAAAAATAACACGTGCTTGCTTATGTGCTAACTAACTAAATTAAAAATTAAAAAATTATTATTAATTAAAATTAAATTAGCTATTCACAGATGTACAATGATTTAAAATAAAACATAAATGCAATAGTTGTTTGACAAAAATGTTTTCTAAATTTTAAATGTCTGTCTTAAACGCAAAACTTGTAAAAATATATCTTTATTTATTTTTATAATGTATTAATATATAATATAATGGTTAATTTTAAAATAACCAATGCTTACTTGTTTTTCTTAAGTGGATACAATATTTATTTAAATCTTTAAAATTATTTATCAAATGAAACCCAAATGTACGTGTAGTTATGCTTTCACTTTCTTGTTTAATTATAATTTCCATCAAGTAAAGTAATTAATACAAAATTATAACACTCTAAACATGTTAATGATTATTAAAATATAATCACCGTTTTACAATTTGTGTATTGTTTTCACATATAGTATTACTCTACGATCTTCACTCACTGTGAACACGCGAAGAATGAAAAAAAAATTCACAACATCTGATATATATTAATATTCATGTATTCTTCACATGTACAATGGCAATAACATATTTAATATCGCCAATTAGGAGAACACGCATAAAGTACATCTATCAACGTAAACATTTATTATTAAAAAAATGTTAAATTACTTTAACAAACTTACGCAAATACACACAACACTATCTTCTGCGATTACAAGTATATTATATGACTTACTCACGCAGCATTTAGCTAACAACTAAACGTTTTCTATCAGTTTTCTCTTAACCATTTGAGAAAATGCTGTGTTTGCAGATTCCAATACGACAGAGTTCAATGTTCGCATCAACACGCTTCGACAAGTTGACTTTAATTTCACAATAATTAATGATTCTATGATATCACCAAATCACCAATATAGAGTAAAACCAGTGGACCCCACTCTACCCACCACCCTCTACAACGAATTCATAGATAGGTGCGATACTTTCGCGGTAAAAGAATGATAGCAAAAGTATGCCTTTTATTGATGATCACGTGATAATAAAAATATGTTGATGTAGTGTCTAAGAAAAAAATTATTGTTCTTAGTTA
Organism: Sweltsa coloradensis; assembly: GCA_024449915.1. NCBI lineage: Eukaryota > Metazoa > Arthropoda > Insecta > Plecoptera > Chloroperlidae > Sweltsa > Sweltsa coloradensis. Next base: position 1,132 of record JAMZAV010016875.1, on the reverse strand, counting down.
ACTACAAGTTATTGATTGAATGAACATTGCTTCAATATAAGAATATATGTTGCAATATAAGAATTTATGAGTTGTCGTATACGGGATACATTTGTTTACAACTATACATTTTCATTACATTCTTACGTTAAAAATTACATAGGATAGGTGGGGTTAGGTTTATAGAAAAACTTAGATTTTAATTATTGTTAAGGTTTGATTCAGTTAGGTGAATTAGGTTAAGTGAGGTTTCAATGAAACTGTTTTACATAAAAGTTCAGTTGGCTTCGACAAGTTGAAACACGATTTCTGATGACATCATCAATATCATGTATAACCAGAGGACATTGACCCCTCACTCACCTCGAAATTATTTTTTCAAAAGTTGATATTTAAAAAGTTTTTATAAAGAAGGCGAGAATTTCGAGTAGGGGTCAATGTTCTCTGGTTACTTGATATTGATGATGTCATCAGAAATCATCTATGTGTTTTAACTTGTCGAAGCCCAAATGAACTTTTATGTAAAAACAGTTTCATTCCAAGCTAACCTAACCTAACCTAATTCACCTAACCGAATCAAACCTAATAATTATAATCTAAGTTTGTTCAATAAAACCTAACCCCACCTATCCTATGTAATTTTTAACGTAAGAATGTAATGAAAAAGTATAGTTGTAAACAAATGTATCCCGTATACGACAACTCATAAATTCTTATATTGCAACATTTATTATTATATTGAAGCAATATTCTTTCAATCAATACGTTGTAGTTATCTAAGAACAATAATTCTTTCATAGATACTACATCAACATATTTTTTTTATTATCATGTGATCATCAAATAAAAGGCATACTTTTGCTATCATTCTTTACCGCGAAAGTATCGCACCTATCTATGAATTCGTTGTAGAGGGTGGAGTGGGTAGAGTGGGGTCCACTGGTTTTTACTCTATATTGGTGATTTGGTGATATCATAGAATCATTAATTATTGTGAAATTAAAGTCAACTTGTCGAAGCGTTGTTGATGCGAACATTGAACTCTGGCGTATTGGAATCTGCAAACACAGCATTTTCTCAAAAGGTTAAGAGAAAACTGATAGAAAACGTTAAGTTTGTTAGCTAAATGCTGCCGTGAGTAAAATATTTAAAA
>JAMZAV010016873.1:0-10291 GCA_024449915.1 Sweltsa coloradensis | reverse complement strand
CAATAAAGCCGAAAGTACGTTTTTTATGGAAAACTGTAGGGTCAGGAATTGGTAACCAAATAAGTAGAGACCTTGAGGAAGTCACTTAAGGTTGACCTCAGTAATTTCCTGGATAAATATATAATAGTTGTTGTTTTATCGAGCCAAGAGACAAGACCACCGTGATATATTACTGTTTAAATAGCTTCGGGAGGAGTCGCGAAGAAAATTGAAATCTGTGTTCGTAGGTTGCAGGTGTGTTGGGTAGGGCAGCGAGATGCGATCTCGTGACGTCCTGTCGAGATGCTGGGAGCGATTGTATGTTAAACACCAGTAGCTCTGTGTGTGAGGTGTCTCGTGTCACTGTTGCCGCTCCTTGTTGCCGGCTAGATAGCGCGCGAGTCGTGCACACAGAGAGAGATAACCGGCTCCTCAGAGTTTAAATAAATTTAAAGAAGCCCGCTGTAAGACCCTCTTCAGGTGGGGTGTTACGGTAAAACTTTTATGTCGAGCCTGGAGGGAACTACAATCCAACCGTATCTCAAACCAATTTCAGTCGGGAATTACCGGTAGCGGAATTCGACACAGACCTCCGAACAGGGTATCATGGTTACGAAAAATTTTGTGTTTCTGGGACTGCATGTGGCTATGCTCAACTTTACACAAAACCAACCACGGGTCAAAACTAAATTTGGTTATCGTATTTTTTTTTATTTCTAGGTATAAACACTTGTTTGTGTTCTGTAATTTAAAAAGTATTCATTGCTACGAAGTAAAAATATCTTTAAATAAACTTATGCAAATGCGTTTACAAAGTGTTTTGTTCTAAAAAAAAAAAAAATCAACCGCCAGCCTCAAAACTTGTTATGCCGATGGATATGAGCTATTTTTACATATATAGTAAGTTGCAGACTTTTCCCCGTTAGGATGAGTAGCCTTTTTCAATAATTACTTTTGAATTGTACTTATTTCTTATTTTCAATGCAGTTTTATAGAGCGGTATTGAGTTGGTCTATCCCGGATCGGTATTATAATAATATTTCATTGACGGCAATGCTTCTACGGGTGGCCACTGCAACCTAAGACGCGGCAACAGTGCTTCGTGGCGTTTGGGTGGGTGGTCGAGGGATTACATGAATCAACTGCTGCACCTGATAGCTGAGAGCTCGATCAAAATTAACTAAATTTAAATAAAGTTTAATGTCTGTGACCTTATTAGAAGAACCATGCATGTGTTCAGTAAGAGTAAGTTATACTATGTTTTAAATTATATGTAAAGGCTTGGTTTACCGGCTTAGACCTATTCATTTTTGGAAACGTGGGAATATATTATTATACATGTTTTACTATTTCCCGTACGTCGTTATTAAAATTATGTGGTAATGGTTGATTTTTCTCAGTGGCATTCACTATAGCCATACAGCGTTAAGTTATTGTCAATTTGTGTATTTGCCTGCATATTTGTTTACAGCTTTGTATCGGATAAAGGAGCAACTCGTGAAAATAATTGTCTAATAAAAACACTTGCACATGGTGCAAACACTTGCACATGGTGCAAGTCGCTTCACGCATATCTAATGAAAATAATAATATATTGAATAAACGCCTCTGTATTATGAAACGTTATGCTGGGGGTGGGGGGAGGACTATTCCGAATTCTAAGCCATTGCATTCATTTTAAATTATATTAAACACTTAGTGCAAGGCATAATTGCTCTATGTAACTGATAAGTAATGCCTGCCAAAGATAGGTCTAGAACACTAGAAGATTGTAGAAACGTATTAATATAATATTTTGAAACCGTCCGTCCACGTGTAAATTAACCAAATTAACAATACTCTTTTTCAATTTGACGTATCACCTCTACAATCGTTGTCATGAATAATTTTTTTCATCTATATGAATGAACTATGTATCGATAATAGTTGTAAGCAATGTTTGTTACAAACGCTTATCTTTTTATTCAGTTTCACTATATTTCTCCAGTTTACCCTATAGTGTCATCACATCACGATTGAAAAGGCAAGTGTGTAGTTTTTTAAGTTCATTTAAATGCAATAACGATAAAAGTAAAAAAATAGCTTGGCTAGATGTTACCATTTACATTTAATATGAAAACAGATGTAAGTTGCTTGCGTTTCAGTAATAATGGTCAATTAAATAATATCTCATATTGTTTTATTTTTTATCAATTCGTTAAAAATATCAATATGTTGTTTTACTGTCTTACGCATTAATAATCATTAACCCACCTATAATTTTTTTAATTAATTTTCTTTTGTTTTCTTAAGAAAGCCATTCAGTTGTAGATCCAGCCAGGTTGAACGTTGTTCTCAGATTTCCTATCTGCCTCCAACCATGCACTCTTGTCACTCAATGAGCACACGCACGCAACGCACGCATGTCCACTGCGTTTAGTGATGATGTGTAGACAATACGCATCTGAGTGTGCACGCCATTCGTGAGAATATGCGTCGAGCTTTTATTCAGGTGTTTCTCCAGATGTTAGATAATGTCAGAAAATTGTTCCAACTTCATTTAAATTATAACAATCGAAAAAATAAACTACCAAGGTTTGTCTTAGCGTGCACGTGAAGTATCTCGTTTGATTCTGAAGACGTCAGCGCCCCACGAATTATTTACCATTCAAAATTTACGTCAAGTTGACTTCTGAATAAAATTACCTGCGCCAACGTTACGAAACTTACAAAGACCGAGATAAGAGAATCGTTTTTTGCAAAGCAACAAAAACACTTTCTTCTAAATTTAAAAAATTAGTTACAATAATATTTTCGTGGCCTTCGAGGTTTGGTTATCACATACATACGTGGTTTAGAGTGCCCACTAACACATCCAAGATAAATTCGTTGGAATTCTTTATGTATCTATTATATATATTTTCTTTAGCTCAAGATGAATAAACTTAGTAATTCCAACCACTTTGTTAGACTTTAATTCGCTCTTGAAAACCATGAATCAGTAATCTGTTATCTGTGATTGGCGTGTTCATGATGCCCAATGCATCGTGGGAGGTCATATTGGTGTGGGGTCATCATCATTATCTACTTTGTCAATCAGATGATTGGTTAAAGGGCGGCAACTCCCCTCCCATCCTCTCTATTATCTACCAGGTCTCTTATCTTTCATCTCTGGTCAAGTGTTGACTAACAAAATGCCCTGGCTTTCGGGCACTACGTCTCAATTGAAATATTCGAACGAACCTGGAACACGCTTTTTTGTGTAACTTGAAAGTCGGGTTTTCTTAAATCCTATTTGTATGTGCATTAACTTTGAGAAGTTTTGCTGTTTTGTTTTAACATAATATGATGGGTTGTGCATATGTCGTATATGCGGTTACAAAGGGACTTTTCTTATCATGTGATGATTTAACGTATATCCCGCACATCAAGGGGAAAATTTTTAAAAACCTTGATCAAATCAGTCTCTCATTATCTACGAAAAAAAACGTTGAAAGTTGTTTGCCACCTCTTTGTTTTCGCAAGGAGGCTCTTTGTAGGGTACACATAATTTTACCGGGTAACTCAGGTCACGACAAACTAGGAAAATAGGGTATTAGTTTCTTAATCCCAACAAAAATCCCTCGGGCAAAACTGAGCTGGCTGCTGGTGAAGACATTCGAATTGAAGACCTCCGAATCAGGCTCACCATTGAGGTCCACGTCTTGCGCATTACCTCTGTCAATTTGCCACCTCCCTCAATAGCTTGTCTTATGTGTTTGTGTGGTGTGGTTCTCAGTGTCTCCAAGCCTGGGCGAACTACCAGAACGGCAGCACAGGCCCAGCTGTCCGCGATCACAGGGTTCATGCTGTTGTTCGGGTCCACCGCCCGGATCTTCACGTCTATCCAGGAGACTGGTGACCCGATCATCATTCTCACCTACATCGCAGCAACCTCGGTCAACGTCATTATCGCCGGCCAGTTCATCTATTACTGGAATGTTGTCAAGGATAAGAAGGAATAGACACTCTCTGATTATCAACTGAATATACTCAATCGTTTGGGTCCTGCCGAAAAAATTACAGTTTTTTTTTCAATGAGGATGTTGATCCAATTGTCTATTTAAACCATTTAATTTATAAAAGTAAATGGTTTACTACACAATTTTAACATTTTTATTGGTTTAAATGTAATGACTGAACAACAATAATGTAATATCGTATGTGCTCAAATGTTTTGTGATTGAAACCACGGTGTTGAAAACAAGAACACTTAGAAGGGAGAGGAGTTTTTTTCAATGAACTTAGTAGTGAAAGATCCTCTAGGTCATATGGCGTGTGATATCTGGATTAGTCACACAACACATTTCTGGTTGTGGTCAATATCCATCCATGTTTTTTTCTTATAACCTAAAATGTACTTTTGAAGCTACAAACGTTCTCTGTATTTAGCAGTCACAGAATTACTAGTCTTTCAAATACTGGAGTGCTAAAATTTAATTAATGATTCAAAACATCACAATAAAAGTATAACTTACAGGTTTTGTGCCTTCGCTCTAAACGTTCGTATGTTACCCAAATATATATTTGTTTTTACATTTTATTACTACTTTGCATCCTTTTCTATCTCCTCTTCATTTGATCGTGTTTTTCAATTAGGTAACGTTTTTAATATCTGTACTAGAATTATAGCTTTACCGTTAAATACGAAGTTGTGATGTTTATGTTGGTGGGTTAATGATGTTAATGTTGTTAATAATGAATTCCTCTAAAAAGTACACTACACTACACTACTTCTTCGATTGTACATAGTTTGTTCTAGCATTGACTCATAACTTTTACATGTTATACTTGAGCGTTGGTAATTAAATAATTTATGGTGTTTAAATATTGCAACCTATCCTAAGGGGTTTATCAATTATGTAGTGGGGCTAGAAATTTCGAATTTACTATATTTAAGTAACGAAATAATGTATATTTTGTAATAAAGATAAGATTTCCTTCAAGAACACGGTGTCATTTGTTGGTTCGGCGGACTTAGGCTTATGCACATTCTTAATTTGTCATCTTGACATGTTTTTGTATCTACACACAAAACATTATCAGCATCAAACTACACTCGTGAATCAAGAACTAATACATTTCAAAGTATCTTGCTACATTCTTGTCATGTGTTCATGAAACATGTATACTGTTATTTACAACATATAACAGCCGAGTTCTATGCCTGTTGAAGTTACGTTATTTGATCAGGTTCTTGTTGCCTTTGAATCTTGAATCCTATAATCTGTATTCACATCATTATCTCCATGTATAAACCTAAACTTTTTATTGCATTGTGTAATTGCATGAAAAATATTTCAACCTACAATCTGTCTCAATTCGATTATATAAGAACAAATTGCATGAAGACAAACTGTATTAAAATGGATATAAAAATACTATGGCTATTGTGATGTTAATTGTGATTATATGTTTCAGCATAACATATATATTTTATTAGATTAGGATCATTAGGAAAAATATCTGTCATAAATGTAAGACGGCTAGGCATATGAGCGTGCAGCTGTCATTCAGATAGTTTTTATTGTGTATATCCGTTGATATGGTTAATGTTATGCACCTGCATTTGTGTGTATATTACCTGTCTTCAACTCTACTGTTACTTTAAAATGTCATTATATCTCTACCATTCTTAAATTTGTGAAAAAAAGCATAATGACATTTCTTGTTAACAGGCACTTGATTATTATATCAATAATTTAAAAAAAATTAAATGTTATGTCCAAAATTATTATCACAAGCTAAAATTCCATTCATTAAGTAGTTTCATTCGAAGAAAAGTCTATTACTATTACTTGCACCAATGGCTATAGCCTGTTTAGAAGTTACTATATATAATTATGATATATGTGTACCTTGTGGGTTTGCAAAGTGTTCATCTTGCTCAAACTAAGCAATAATTTTAGCAGGACGTTTATTAACGTGGGGACTTGTTGGGTTTAGCTATGTTACATTAATTATTTTTTTATAAGAAGTAAGGTATATGCAGGGGGAGGGGGAGGACTATTTTGCACTGTCCTCTCCTTCCACACATTTGTATCTGTAATTGATATAATTTTACTATCAGTACTTGAAAATGTTTGAAAAATTTGACGATGATAAATAAAATGTTGAAAAAAAATGCTCCGCGGCATTTTCTCATTATTGTAATTGTTTATTAAAGATCACTTTGTTCCTTATTAGGAATTTGTTCTAAAACCAAGCAGTCGTCATTATGTGACTGATAATTAAAACATAAATTTGCAATAATTATATGTGATTCCTAACAAAAAGGCAGATGATCTCTTTAAATTAGCGCCCTGTACAATACAATTTTTTAAAGCCCATCACTTTCAAAAACATAAGTCTTATTTGTTGTGGTTTTGAAGCAGTATGCACTAGTCGGTATTCACTTCCAGACTAACAGGAAAAAATGACCAGTGAAAACTAACAGGGTGTTTCAAGAAGCGGATTTAAACCCGGCCAACTCTTTAGTATCGTACTCTGCAGCGCCCCCAGAATGGTCGGGAGGGTCTGTATAAATGCCATGTGCTAATTATTATTAAGTATCCTGGACCATTTTTCGCTAATAATAGTCAACTAAAAGTTCTAATAACAAAAAAGTTGACCCGATTTCACAAGGTATAAGATGTCTCCTATAGACCAGGTAAAATAAATCTATTTGGGGCGGGGTGACTGTTCTGGGGTCGTACTATGTGCGACAGCATCATCACAATTCAGCACTGGGCCCGTAGATCGTGACAGTAAAAGGGAAAACCATTTGTCCGCCGTGGTTCATAATGATAATTGGATGAGGTAGCGAGCGAAGCGAGTGGGAAACAAAAAACTTCAATTTCATTGACCCCCCAAAAAAATTAGCTCGGGTGTTTTTTTGTTTGTTTTTTTTTTTTTGTTTGTTTTTTCGTCTTTTTGTTCGCTCTCTACCCGGGGAAACGGCATATGCGATCTTGATGAAAATTTGACAGGACCTTCGAAATCTCTGGGAAATTAGATTTGCCACGTTTTGGGTACAATCGAAGAAATATTTCTCATGAATATCATACTTTTACGATTTTTTTCGATTTTTTGTGCGATATTTTCGGTCCCATTTGGGCCAAATTTTGACCAAACGGGTTAGGCTACAACGTTTATATTTTTCATGGACATTAAGGTAATGGTGATGTAGTACCTTTTGAAAAAAAAGTTGAAAAAGCTAGCCAGAACTATAGAAATAAAGCTTTAAATATAAGTTTTTGGTGCGATATTTCGTGCCGTTTGGGCCAAATTTTGACCAAACGGGGGGGGCTACAACGTTCATATTAACATGGACATTAAGGTTATGGTGATGTAGTCCCTTTTGAAAAAAAAATTTGAAAAAATTAGCCAGAATTATAGAAATAAAGCTTTTAATTTAAAATTTTTTTACGGAAATAATCCCAATTTTGACAAAAAAACAATAAAACTTGAAAACAACCACCTAAAATGCTAGGCAACAAAACAAAGCACTTCAAAGAAAAGATACCCCACCAAACTAAAAACTTTAAAAAAGCTCATCCATCAACGCGGGGGGGGTTTTTTTTTTTTTTCCTAGTATATAATAGGGGGGGTATTTACAGTTTGACCCCACTCTCTCCTTTATCAAAAAATTGCATTGTGACGAAAAAAACAATCGCAACCGCAAGCACGTGTTGCGAGTAGCCTGTGCGCTGCGTAAAGCAGCTTTTACCCTTTTATCTACTTCCCCCTCATTGTACCAAATATCAAACGAGCGTTACCCCCCACAACTCGGTCCCACGCAAGTTGAAATAGGGTTTATTTAAAAGGAAGATGGTAGCGTTTACCTTTTGAGATAGATACTGACTTTTAACTTTTTGGTATTATTGGGGTCCAATAGGTGGGGTTTTCGTGATACATAAACCCTCGACTCACTTTGGCCCCCACTCTCGATCCGTTTTTCAAATAATTGATATCGCTAAACAAACAAACTTCGGGGATGTTTTGGAAAGGGGAACAATTTTGTTTAAAAAAGTTGTTTAAGTTTGTGGATACTTTTAAGGTTTGTGGGTGAGTTGCTGATTTTTTTTAACAGTTTTACTTTTAAAGAGTCGCGTTTGGAAACGGGGTTTAAAAGGCAACGTTATTTTTCACTTTTAATTCCACCATTTCTCAATTAATTTCTGTATTGTTTTATATGTCAAATGAAACAAAAAAATTAATGTAATTGTATCATACTATAGTTTTCCTACATATTTCTAAAAAAAGCTGTGGACCCTTTTTTGGGGCACAAATAATTAAAAATTTGAAATCAATTTTTCGGTTCACGGAAAAAAAAAGCGAACACTTGTGTATCTACGTATTATTACGACTTCAGAAGCTGTTACCAAAAAAGTATTTTATACATTTTGTTATTTTGAAGTAATGTTTTTAGAATACAAAAAAACACCCAAAAAGACGCGCTACGCGATTTATATACTGACGTTTGTTGTGAATAAGAATTTTTTAAATTAAAATACACAGTGTAAATATTTAAATTTAAAGGTTGTAAGACGAAGCTGCTAAAGACTTCAATATTTTTCAAGCACATAATACATTACCCTCAATTTTGGGAAATAGATGTGATCACTCCCACTGTTAAAGCTTTACCCAAATGAGCTCATTAATCACATTCAAAAAAAAAAATAATAATGTGGGCTTTGTTGGTTTGTGGTTTTGTGTGTGTATTTTCCTCTTTCCCAAAGTAGAAGTCCGCCAGAGTTCGAAACAAGCAGATTTTTAAATTTTTGGTATGTATCGGTCCCCAATTTATTGGCTTAAGGTATTTTTAAACTGTGATTTTGGGGCGTGCATAGTATGACACTTAATAAATTCTTAGGTTTCGAATTATAATATTTCTAAAAAAATCGTCTTGTTGATTCTGAGGGCCGTTTGCAGGGGGAAATTTCGTGTCCAGCTTGATTGATCGGTGTCTTGGTATTGGTCATTGTAAGCTCGTCGATGGTGTGGGCGCCGACAGGGTTGGCTCGGTCTGGTTTAAATTTAAGTCCTCACTGAAAATCAGTTATATGACTGAGTCGATGGGTCGACTCGACTCTAAATACGATTACGAATTTATTTATTTTTCGACTTGCATGTGATAGTACCCTTCTCCATTCCCTTAGCTTAGATATTAGATAATGCACCTTTCACCACGATCTGACAGTCTTATTAACACAACTCCCGAATCTACGGACATGCGAGACGGCAGACAGACTATCAATTACACCTCGGCTTGGTAATTACAGTAATTGCATCGTTATGCGGTGCGGCCGAGTCAGCCTTAATTACGCTCCGTCATAGCGGGCCTGCACGGAAGCTGTTGCACGACTAGCATTGAAGAGTACTGGAGTAATCAAAAATATTGTTGAATGTGGAGCAGAGAACGTGGCTTTCCCAGAATCTATGCACTGATAGATGGGTGAAATCAACACCTCGTGATGCATGCAGATATAGTCGTGACGAATGCTATTTTGAACGTTGTTAATATTTATTAGACAGGGCCGTCGTTGGTACACTGTAGCCCATTAGATTTACTTCTTTCTTATTTTTTGTGGGGTTTCACTTGTCTTCGATGGTACTTTGATTTAAACCCCGTAGTCGAAATTTTTATTGTAATCGCTGTTTGTACGATCGATTAAATAATGAATCGATGATTTCCTTTTTTCATTTTTAAAGTATCACTAACTACTACTATACTTACAAAGATAAAACATACTTACAGTTTTGGCTATTTTGAAAGTTAGAAGTATACGCATACATGGATTAAACAACTATTCGGGAGGGTTTGCTGGGGCCGGCTCTCTATCGCATCAATTAATTGTACCTAAAGCCATTTTTGCATTCGCTGTGAAATTAGTGAAATACCGTTATTTTGCCGAAAATTCAATATCGAATGTTACGTTTGAAAAACGTGTGTCTCTATATTTATCAACTATTTAAAAAACCCTGGTTACTTATTCTTATCTTAATTGCAAAATCTAAACTAGTAACCGTCATATTATCGTGCAATTAAATTGGATTCGTCGGGTGGTCGGTGGTCGGTGGTTGGTTCGTTGGTGGTGTTTTGTCAGCACACGTTTCCCTTCCATTTTTTCCCAAATAAATTTCTTCATTCCTCCAAAATACGTAACTACTAACGATCATCATTCAACACGTTTTAAAACCATTAAATTATCAGTTCTTTATACTCATCGGTCCATACAAACGAATCATTAACATTAAGTAATACAAAAAATAGTTAATGGCTTTGAAACACTCGTAAATACTTTCTACTATG
>JAMZAV010016869.1:0-10120 GCA_024449915.1 Sweltsa coloradensis | reverse complement strand
GTTAAAATATATAAAGTATACATAGACAAATAGGTGCCGTTTATGTTGCGGCCTGGAGTATTTACGCCAACATTGCGTCCTGTGTAAATCTTGTGGGGTTTTGATTTGTATAATCGGCGATTGTTCATTTTTTCGTATGAATATTTTGCCGTTCTTCGTCCATGCAAATTTGTAACCATTCTTTTTTGTTGACCTGGCTAGCCAAGTCTAGTCTAGGCATCTATAATATGTAAAATAAATTGTATTTTCAAGACATACCTACTATTATTGTCCGCCAAGAAATCCTCAATATCGTAGTATTCTTTTTCAACAAGAAATGTCCTATGATCCTTTTTAAATGTATCAGTTGGTTTGTTTTTGATAATGGTAGGTAGCTTATTAAAAAGGATTATTCCTGCATATGTGGGGCTTTTCTCATATACAGCCAGCCTATGGGATGTAAATATATCATTTTTCCTCCTAGTATTGTAATTATGAATATATTGATGTTTTTTTTATATCTTCCCTATGATTAATTAAAAATAATATTACTTTGTAAATATAGCTAGAGGAGAGGCATGCAAGAGTAAGAATATTCAATGTTTTGAAATGTCCCCTACATGTATCCCCTTTCTTAATTTTATCTATTATTCTTAAAGCTTTTTTTTGCATGACAAAGATCTTATGAAAATTGTTTTTTGATGTACCGGTATTATCCCACGCTATTAACCCATTGCTCAAATGTGACTCAATCAGGGCATAGTACACTACTAACAGCAAACTTCTATCTGCATATATTTTCATTTTACGTAAGACTTTAATATATTAGAGCTCAGTTTATTTGCTACATAATCAGTGTGGATGTCCCACGATAAGCATTAAGCACTTGTCAGTATACAGTCCTAAGAACTTTGCTGTGCCCTATTTGTTCAATAGGAAGGTCTTCATCACATAACCTGATACAATATTTTGATCTTCCATATTTTTCCTTGGGAATACATTTAGTTTTCTTATTATTCATTATTAGGTTATTTGGTTGCAGCCACTGCGCCATTTCGTTAAAACTGATAGAAGCGGTCTTTTCAAATGTTTCTATAAGTGCATGAGAAAGGGTGGTGGTTGCGTCATCTGCATACAGAAGCATATCCCCTTCACTTATTGCACATGGCATGTCATTTATTAGTATATTGAAAAACAAAGGCCCTAGTATTGATCCTTGTGGTACTCCCAGTTTAATATATTTCCTCTCAGATTTAGTTTTTATGTTCAAATGGTCAGAAATTTCTACATATTGCGTCCTTCCATGTAGGCCTAGATACGAAAATATCCATTGCAGTGCATTTCCCTTAATTCCATATGAAAACAGTTTACTTATTAATGTATTATACTCCACTCAGTCAAAAGCTTTTGAAAGATCCATATAAATGGCTAGGTACTGGTGTTTTTTTCTGATCAAGCGCTGTTACAACATTGCCAATGAAGGCAGCAAGAGCTGTTTCAGTTGATCTCTTTTCTCTGAATCCATGTTGTTCTTTTGCTATTATCTCATTTGCCTCTAAGTATTCGGACAATCTATTATACATTACTCTTTCAAACACCTTTGAAAAAGCATTAAGTATTGAAACTGGTCTATAATTTCTGATGTCTCGAGTGTTTTCTCTTTCAAAATTGGTTTTACTCGCGCCACCTTAAAGCTTTTGGAAAAACACCTTAATTAAGTAAGTAAGTGGCTCTACTATAATACTCTTGCACATTTCTTTATAAGAAAGCTTGATAAACCATCTGGACCTATTGATTTCTTATTCTTTAAATTTCTTATAGTTTGCAAAGTTTCATCTTCACTTACATTATTGAGGCAAAATAAGTGATCTATTTCAGGCAACACTTGTTTCCCATCATTTTCAGTTCTCTTTTGACTTTCTGTTAATTTTGTGGTTATATTTATCAAGTAGTCATTGAATATGTTTCCAATTTGCTTTGCATTTCTGACAGTTTCATTATCTACTGTGATTTCAAATTCTGTTTCAGTTTTCTTTTTTCTTTTTGAACCCCTTTCCAGATTAATCATATTCCATATATCTTTACCTTTGTTTTCTGATTTCCTTATTAGTTCTTTGATTCTATGAGCCTTCGCTTTTCGAATTGTATCTTTATATTCCTTTTTGCATTTTTTGTATTTATTTAGAACATTGACATTTGTATTCCTTTTAAGTTTTAACCAAGTCTCCTCACTTTCCTTGACATTTCCATCACATTTTGTGTTATCCATTTATTACTTTTCTTTTTTGTGTTCTGAATCTTTGCCTTTCTTGTTGGAAATGATTTATTGTAGTGAAAAGTTATTATATCTACAAATGTGTCGTATGCATGGTCAACTTTATGATTGTATATTGCATCCCATGAAACATTTAAAAGTCTGTCATTAAATATGGTTATATTTCTCTTGCTCATGTCCCTGTATTCTGTTTGAAGTATTCTGTTACTATGTTTTCCATTTTTAGATTGATCTAAAGGATATAATTATATTTATTGCTTGAGCATAATGATCAGATATTGCTGAAATGATGACCTCACTTTGATACATATCATTATCCATGTTTGTTTATATACTAGGGAATCGCCAAAGTCGTTGTTAGACGAGTGAGTGAGCCATGTGTTGAGTACCCGGTAACATTTATTTTCTTCCCCTTACCAGGCCTCCCTAACCTATCATAGGCTACAGTGGAGCATTTTGGGCTAAACTATGGCCTAAACTTTTACACAACTCCCGGACCAACAATCTACCATTAAGCAAGACCCGGCAGTCACACGGAATACCAACAACAGCAACCTCCGGCACAGTGATTTCCACCAATACCCTATTATTATTTATACGAATATATTATCAAACTTAAATGCAAATGTTCCCGGGTACTCACAACATGACTCGCTCACTCGTCTAACTACGACTTTGGCGTTTCCCTAGTCGAGTTGGCTAAAGCGCCCTTGAAGCCGAAATGTGGGAGACGTGGGTTCGATCCCCTGGTCGGGAAAGATTTTGTAATTTCTAGATTGTATTTCAAAAATAATTAAACATGTTTTGAAATGCATATAACACAGTGTAGTCCATCATCTGCGGCAATAGGGCCTACTATGGTAAACATAGCCAGTACGAAATACGTAAAAATATTGCAAGTTTTATTCAATCTACGAGCGGAATTTGGGGGTACCTTGACGTCCAACATTCGACTGACCTTGCATGGGCACGGCACTTCACGGCCAGGCGAAAAACAAACAAAAAAATATCTTTTCCAAATCTAAAACATTGTCGTTAAAATATTCTAAACATTGGAAGTCTATTTTTCAGTTATCATTTCTTGTAGGTTTAAATCGCAATGAATCTTGCTGATTTTGTTAGCAGTTCTCAATAAACTCGTACCGGATGTCCGTTTAAAATTTCAGCGCAATCTGTTCAGCGATTCGGCTGATTTTCAACGTACACACACACACACGTAGAAAAACAATAAGGGCCGTTCAAGTCAAATGGAAATCACTACGTTCGCTACGCTCACTCGTTCAATTATCTATTGCAGAAGAAGAAATTGATGTTTTAGTTATTGCAATCCTAGTAGGAGCATTAATTGTTATGTTTAATGGAAACTTATTAGCTAATTCTTTAAGAGTTCTCGTATTCTTATCATTTTTTAGTACGTCAATATTAAGGCACCACATAGTACAATATCTTTTTCCTTCAAGCAGTCCATCTCTAAGAGTTCATGTAATTTATTAAAAGAGGTGTCAATATTCCCATTTGGAGATCTATATAGTGTAATAATTATTGTGATGTAAGAATCATGCTGTATTCTACCTATCACAACCTCAAAATCATTTTCTTGTGTAATTTTTAATTTAATATATTTTCTAAATTCCTCTACATTGATACCTTCTTTTGAAGAAATCAAGACCCCTCCTGCTTTTTGGGTTTGCCTAAAAAACTGGCTACTTGGTAATTCCCTTTCGAGTGTGAATTCAGACATTTCAGGATTGCCTAATGCATGTTCAGTTATACAAAATATATCTGGGGTTTCCTCTTTACATAATATTTCTAACTGCTCCCCCTTATTTTTAACTGACTGTGCATTCTGATGCAAGATTTTAAATTTTCATTACCCTTGTACCGGTGTCCCAAGAGACTTGTTATAATGTCGTATTTGTACCGGTTTGCAATTTTGGAGGGGAAATGTTCCGGTATTCTGTCAACTGTACCGAGTGGAAGGATAGGCCCTGATGTTTTACTTGAAAAAATACACTCCTCTGATTCATTCTAACAGTAATCACATTGAAATAGTTCTTCCACTTCCAAGCCGATAATTCATTTTCTCTAGGGGTGTGCTAGAATTATTTAATGATTTTGGTGGAGGTGCCGGGTCGGGCGCGAGTCTGAAAACGTAAATATCGTTATCTATTCTTGGCGTTACCTTACCAACCCTGATTATCCATAATACTAGGAAGCTTCGCAAACGCTTTTTCAGGCGCGTTGTTGGATGAGCGTAATTGGTGCATTCAGCTGCCATGTGCTAGCAGATTTTCTGTTGTTCTGTGAAAAAATCATTACTAAGTCAAATAATTTTTTTTTAAACGAAAAAAAATCGTAATTTTAAAAAATTTAAAAAATCGTAAAAGTGCGATTTTTATAACTAAAATTTTGTTTTTAGATGAAGGTATGCACGGCCATTGACATTGATGAAACAAATGGATTAGGCCTCTGGCCTACACAGATTATTATACTCTGTCTGAAATAACCAGGAACTGAAAATGCTGCCTGTGACATAATAATATCATTTTCATTTTACGCACACACTATTATATAAAACCATTTTTTTACGCGTTTCGGTTCGATGTCCTGATGTGATTGCCCAAAAGACAAGTAATGCGTGGGCCTAAATAAGCGAATATATCAAGACAATTATATTATATTTGACAGCTTTTATAAAATGTGACCGTTTTACGTTTAGAGATATTGACGTTCACTTTTATCTTATTGCTGGTCGAATTGAAGTTGTCATTTTGTTCGATACCCCCCCCCCCCCCCCCCCCCCCTCCTACCTCGCCTTAATAATTGCTTATCAACTTATCATGGATGGGATCACTAACGGAAAAGTGTTTTACTTGATTCACTGATATCTTCGGTATCTGCACATAACCAATCAAAGTAATTTCATCAAGCCGTCGAACTATTTTAAGGCACAGTAACGAGTTTTTCTAAATAATTATTAAAATGGCTGTTGTGTGTTTGTGCATTTCCAATTCCCCTCCTCCCCCCCCCCCAAATAGCTTCTTGGCGCCGCCATCGCATTATGCAGCCGTCGGTAACCGCGGACCGTTGGATACGTATTGGATATTACGTAAAGCCGATCCTAAATGTATTATAATTTGGGTCACGTGGTTTAACTTATCAAAAGAGACTGAAACTGTAAAAACTTCCACGTAAATAAAGTTTGTTTTGGTCATCACTCATCCTCTTTGGATGAGCGAAGCGAAGATTCCATTTCACTACACTGGAGAAAAAAATCCGGAATGTTTTCTTTTTTTTTTTTTTTTTCTGTATTTTTGTCTGTTTGTCCACACGATTCCGGCTAAACCAATACTCCAATTGCGATGAAATTTTATTGGGGCCTTCGAAATCTCTGAACTTAGAACTGCCACGTTTTTGAGCGCAATCGAAAAATTATTTCTAATGAAAATCGCAAATTTACGATTTTTTTTTATTTTTAAAAAATTTCTTCGACTTATAACATCTACATGCTTAATCCGATTTTAATTATTTTTTTACAGAACCTTAATTTTACGAATTAAGATATTTGTGTGAAATTTGAGAACAATCGAAAAATTATTTCTCATGAAAATCGAAATTTTACGGGTTTTTTCTTTTTTTAACAATTCTTTCACTTATAACACCTACATGCTTTATCCTATTGTAATGATTTTTTTACAGAACCTTAATTTTATGAATTATTATATTTGTGTAAAATTTGAGCGCAATCGAATAATTATTTGTTATGAAAATAGCAATTTTACGATTTTTTTCTTTTTTTTAAATTACGATTAAGAAAAAATAAAAGAATAAAGTTAATTTTTTATTTAATTTTATTTAATTTTAAAAAAATCGACTTAGTAATAATTTTTTCACAAAACAACAGAAAATCTGCATAACACATGGCAGGTCAATGCACCAATTACGCTCATCCAACAACGCGGCGGGACTTAAGCGTTTTCCTAGTACAATACAATCATTGTTTAATGCTGACCAGTGTTAATAATAGTTTTTTTTAATTCGTATTATTTGTTTAGCCGACTATTGTAAACTTTCATGGAAGATGATCTATTATCAGAAATTGCTAATTAGTTTCCATACTTCTTATTTCTCACCGAAATGAGTTTTCACACAAAAATATGCTTAATTTTGAGCATGTTCGGCGAGCTCGCTTGCTAATGAAGAGTGCGAGTGCGCGCGCGTGCATTTGCATTTAGGTGTAGTCCGTGTAGTAGTAGTTTTCATTTGTATTTTGTTGTCACTACACATACAATATGGATTGTCAGGGGCGTAGCAAGGGGGAGGGAATCAGGGTGTCCTATCCCCCCCCCCCCCCCCCCAGAAATATGAAGAAGGGTTATAATAATACTAAATAGCACTATGGCATACATAATAATATGTAGATCCTACATATGGCAAGATTTTGTAAACCGACAGTTTGTGGATCTTCACAATTTTATAAATTATAGGAAAAGCACTCTAAAAACTAGTAAAATGTCATTATTTGCAATGATAAAAATAAAAAATTGTCTGTTATTATGCACCCCAGATTCTCTCCAGCTGGGGGGCACCCTACCCAGACCCCCTACCTCGATACGTAGGCCCTACTATTCCCGAATAATAGTTTCGTGGGCATTTTTACCAATATCCCCCCACCCCCCACCCCCCTTCCCCCGAATCAAAATCCGGGCTACGATAATATTAATAATAATAATAATAATAATAATAATAATAATAATAATAATAATAATTTCAAATTTAAGGCTTTCGCGGCCCGGTAAATAATTAACACAATTAACTAGTCGGGACATTTCACCATTTCGCTGAAACGTCAACGCAATAAAAGCAGAATCGACGCGGCGAAATGTCCCGACCAGTTAATTGTGTTAATTAATAATAATAATAATAATAATAATAATAATAATAATAATAATAATAATAATAATAAAATATTTATAACATTTGATCTAATTGATTGATATATTTGATTATTAGTATGTATGTATGTGCTAAAAATAAGTTCTAATTATAAATTATGTAGCCCAAAGAGGACTTCAATTCGGTCTTTTGAGATGGCAGATTCTAAATCCAGAACTCTTCTCAATTTGTTCAGACCAGAAAAAGCTGTTTGGACATGGTAGTTGAAAACTAATTTATACAGTCATTGTAGTCTCACGCCATTCATAACAAGACGAGAGACTTTGCTTTTACCTGTAACTGCAACCTGTAGAAGGGACAAGAGCTCCGCTTGGCTATCCTTTCATCGGCTGCTCTTTTGTCTGTCTGGAAGGAACATTCAAAGAGTTCCTAATATTGCCACAAAACCCAGAGCGCGAGCTCACAGACTTACATTATTAAAACGCGCGAAAACTGTTTATATTGATTTAGGAGTCTTCCGTATTAATGAGAATATTGATACTTCGTGGCGAAACTGGAAATAGTATTTAAAATATTTTGTGAAAAAACCACATATTTATCTCATGAGCCGTTCATTTCTTTTGTTTTTCTTGTAGATTAATGAGTCCCATTTAAAATCATAACAATGTATGCTAATTGTAAAGATAGTATGACAAATTTCGATCCTTCGTCTAATTCGCTGCAAAATTTGGAAGATTTTAGACGACAGGAAAGTGCTTTAAAAAATTATTTAGTAGACCTCTGCACATACAGAGCGCTATGGGGACATCCAGCCTTAATAATGATTTTTCCACAGAACAACAGAAATTCGCATAACACATGGCAGCTCAATGCACCACTTACGCTCATCCAACAACGCGGCGGGACTTAAGCGTTTTCCTAGTTTAGATGCATTTTCTCCAGTACCAGTAAAAAATTTGCTCTTTCGATGTAACTTTTTAAGTTCAATACTGTGTGATCTAATTTCCTGCGTAATCCAACTTTTATTGTTGTTAGGCCTACTAATTTTTCTTAGTTTTTAGGGAACACATGTTCAAAACACATTTTAAGCTCATATAGGAAAGCCATTATATTTCTCATTTGTGGAAGCTGCCGAGTGTACTTCGTCCCATGTTTTCGTGGGTAAAAGGTCATGAAATAATTTAATATTCCCCTCAACAAAGGACCTTTTATTTACTAGTTGAGTAATATGTAGTGTAGTGAAATGGAATCTTCGCTTCGCTTACTACGCTCATCCAACTAACCTCAGTCTTTTGATACAATGTTAACATATAACAATATAACAATATAAATATATCACTATAATGTTTGTATCAACATTTTCATGTAATACCACTTACTATTGAATTATGTCATAGCATAGCCCTAATAATATTTGTGCTTGATCATTAAAATGATCTAGAGAGAGATTACATTTTAAATCAATTAGGAGTTCCTCTTTCACTTTTTTTTTCAACCTTAGGTAGTCCTCCCTCTCCTCCTCTCTACCCCCTCCCTGTCACCCATTCCACACCCCTCACTCATCTTTCACTTCACCCCACCCCCACCCTAGCCAACGGCTACCTAGCTTTAGTTTTTCACCTCAGTATCTCTTCTCTACTCACTGAGGAAGGTCATGTAGACCGAAACGTTTGAAATGTAGTGTTGTATTTGTTTATTTGTGTTTATGTCTTCTATCACGGCGCGCCTACTCTACTTCAGGTAAGCTGTTGGTCTCCTATCCTATCTCTACATCTTTCTCACAATATCAATAAATAAAATTAATATCAAAAATATAGTTGATGAGTAATAGTGAAATTTAAAATAAGACAAAGTACTCGGACTCAACGCGAATTAAAAAAATCAGGACTTGCACACCCCTAATTTTCTCGGTCATTATTTGCATTGATTTTGTTTATAGATAATGAAAAATTAAAATGTAATAATCATGCAACTGAACTACGTTTTTGATTATTACATACCTACACTTATTATTTCGAAAGACAATTAAATCATGCATATTATACAAATTCAATGCATTTTCAATTATCTTTGTTATCATATATTGATTAGAACTTCATTAGTATGTTGTCCTCATCAATACATTACACACATTATTTTCTGTCAAGTGCTTGTATTTTATTTTGAACTAGGCCTATCATTTTTAAACCACTAGATAAAGATTGTATGACAAATTGTGCACATTAAAACCATTTTTTATTCATATTTTCATGTCAGCAAGCCGTTTTCTGGGCATTTGACCAAACCTCTCTCGAAAAAAAATTACCTCCAGCGGCTAGGGCTCTGATCCAGACCCCGAAATAGTCCATGGAGTACAAATTACATATTCTTACACTTAAGTTGTCCCGGTTTGTAACTTTTAAAATATGGTCACCTTACTGAAAACCCCCCAACTCGGATAGGAGTAGAGTAGAGTAGAGTAGATCTTTATTCACTTAAGACTAATACATAGTACAAGTATACACCTCTTCGTGAAGAGGGAGTGAATAGTTCCTAAGGCTAAAACATGGTAAAAAATGAATAATAAAATAGAATGCATATTTCATGTGAATCAAGTTATATGTATATTACTAGTATGGTATACTAGTATTGAGAATTGAAGTTGTTTGAATTAGATTAATTGAGTATTGAAATGAAAAATGAAATGAGTAATTGGTTTGATATGATACAATACGATGTTATTTAGGATGAATAATAATATAAAACACTAGCATTTGATATGATATAATGATTATGAAATGGAATTAGTATTGTATTTAATATATACGTGTAGTAGTACGAATCTATAAGGGGCAGTTTGTAGTGGACATGGTAATTTAAAAATTTACTAAATATAAATGGATAATCAAATAAAATGTGTATTTTATGTTAATCAAGTATGTGTATTATTAGATAGTAGTTTCAGTATTGAGAATAAGGAATTGATTGAAT
>JAMZAV010016868.1:0-10521 GCA_024449915.1 Sweltsa coloradensis | reverse complement strand
TCCTAAATGTGGTTTCCCTTTGGAAAACACAAAAAATAGCCTTTTTATTTGTCTACCTTGTTTTTGTCAATTTAAATGTGTGAAATGTTTAATTTTATCGCCCTTTGGGCTATTGTCTTTGTTTGTTTTGATATATTTTGATAAAATATTTTTGTTTTTAACAAAAAACCTGAAGACGGAATAAGTTAAAGTCATTTCCGAAACGTTGTAATTTTTTATAAAAAAATAGAGTTGTTCCAAAAAAGGGTTTTTTAAAAATATTAAATAGTATTGATTCACGAAAAAAAATAACAAAATTTGAAACTCCAAATAAACAGGTTTTCCCTCTGGGGTTTTAAGGTACCCCCCCTCACGGTACATTCGTGGGTGACAGCGGGCCTATGGTACAAGAGGTATCAATTTAAACCCGAGTGAATTTTTTTACTGGGCCGTTTTCGCGAAACGCTTTTCCCCGTTGCGTAGAGGATTAGCTATTTAATTTTTCGCCCAAGCTTCGTTTTTAAGGGGAATCTCTTTATTTTTTTCCCATAGAAACTGATTTTATTGTTCATTAACACCTGTAACGGCTTTTTTAAAAATTTTTATCTGTATCAATTTTGACCAGTTTTAAACTTTTCTTTAAAAAGGCACTACATCTCCACAAATAATGTCAATGTAAAATATGAACGTTGTAGTCCCCCCCGTTTGGTCAGAATGGGCCCAAATAACACGAAAAATTCGTAAAAAAAACCGGGAAATAATCTTTAAAGTACGTTTTTTATGAGAAATATTTTTTAAAATGTCTAAAAAGGAATTATTTTATTATTATTTATTATTATTATTATTATTATTTATTATTATTATTTTTATTATTTTTATTCAATGTTTCCACATCTGGGGACAAACCGGGTACAAGTAAATTTGCAATGTATTCGGACTATGAAACAATACATGTGCCCAAAATAAAAAACAAACCATTCATATTAAAAACTTACAAAAAATCTATACGTATTCAAAAACTTTCAAATCAAAAAAAAATCTTAATCTTTCAAAATAACAACATAAAAGGGTTTTTATAAAACATTGTCATTGAGGAATTTTCGGACATATGGCATTACAAATTAAAAACCCTTTCTGATTTTGATGAAAAAATTCTTTTTAATGGCCATTGGTTTGTAAAAATTGTGTGGTTGTGTGGTAAAAACTGCTGGGGCTGACACAAAATTGGTTTTGATGATTGATTTTGTTTCCCCATTTTCTTTATTTCTTGTCCTAAGTCAAAGTAGCGGCTAATTTTTCCTTTTCCACGTTTTTTAAATATTTTGACTTAGGGAATTGCTAATCAATAATAAATTTTTCCCTTTTTTTGTTTTACCGTTAAAAAATGTTAAGGCCTATTAGTTGTATCGTCTTATCTTAATAACACCCGATCAAAAAAAGTTTCCAAATCAAAATTTTCTAATACCTTTCAGGTTGGTATTTAGTATGGTACCGGTACGTGTTCTCCAGAAACGAACATTTTTGGGGCCCAGATTTGGGAATTATGTTGGAAAATTTGTTTAGTCTTGAAATAGTCGACTGGGCTAGAAGTTTAATCCCGTTTTAATGATCTATGGTCTCATTGGTCAAGTGGCACTTTCTACATTTTCATCCAAAATTTGTCTTGTCTTTAATGATGTGCTTCTTGAATTTCGTGTACAATTATTTGATCCTGTATGGCCGAAAAACCCTCTGTTTCTCCGAATAAATCGCCACTTGAAACCCATTTATTAGATGCATCAGTGTCTACATAATCACGATGAAATTCTGTGTGATGTTCCATGTAGTATTTAAGTTTCCACATTTTTTTATATCATCATTAGAGATTGTCTGCAAAATTGTCATATTACGATAAAAGGGTGTGAGGTTGACATCCGCGCACTACAGCGTATGTAATCGCGAAGTACTTTTACTATAAAGTTTTCCCTTAACAAATTGATTTGTTTTAAACGTGCTTTTATTTAAACAGTTACCCCTCTTCCCCCCACGTAACTGGGACAAGTCGTCCGTTCGACCGCCGTCTGGGGTGATAAAAGTCGGTTTTTCTGTTAAAGAGTTCTTATTTTTCGTTTAAATTGCTTGCTCTCATTTGTGTCCGGGTTTAAAAAATACGAAAGAATACTTAAAACTGGTATGCATAAGTTTAATTGCTTTCACTTTTTTTCCCCCCCTTTTTAAAATTTGATGTCGTATTTCTTTCACTCTTTTCACAAAAGTATCTTTAAGTTGTTTTTCGTTTCCCCGTTGATGAATCTGTTAGCTTGAATAAACCCCAAGGGTATTTATACACCTCCCCTTTTCTTCATTCCTTAAATAAAAATTTTTCCCCGATATTGAAAAACCATGTGAAGCTTGAACTTTTCCCTTATTGACACATAAATTTACACTTTTCAAACCCAAATTCCTTTTGAATATCTTGGCAAACAATGGTGTTTGAAATAGATGTTTTGAGTTGTGCTCTGTAATCGATATAGTTTGATATCACCATGTACATTAAATGAGACAGTAAAAAATAGGATTACCATTTTCTTTTTTTGAATGATTTTGTTTATTTAGCAGTTTGATAAGGTTTTTAACGCATGCAAAACCAAGGGGCTTAAGAGTCCCCGTGAAAATTCCAGTGCAATTTTTGTTCACCAGTTGAAAAAGTTTTCTCTGGCAATTTTATATTTACTTGTTCTCCATGTGTTCTAGCGTTTTTTTTCAAAAAATTATTAAATTTGGGTCTATTTATATTTTCCAATACATTAAAAGCCATGAATGAGGGACAGAGTCATACGCCCCTTTTTTAGTCAATATAGCGTATAAAATTCCTTTTTAACTTTGGTTTGTCCATAACCAAAAAAATTATAACCAACGTTCCTTACAACCTTGGGAATTTTTACAGCCCTTTTTTTCCCCTGGGAAAAAAATGTTCTTCTTCACAATGCTTTTTAAATTTTTTTTGCAATACAAGAGTATAAATTTTTACACATTTGGGAGCATGTTTGGTTGTAGTGAGCTGGATTTTGTGTATCCATTTTTGGTTTTAAGTAAGTCTTTTCCCTTTTTTAAAATATAAAGGAATGGGTTTTTCCCCCTTTTACTAAGCGTAAAATATTTTGCTAGATTTCATGCAAACAGGGAATCTTTTATACCAAAAAATTGTGGGTGTTATCAAATCGGGAGTTTTTCCCGTTATTGCTCCTGTAATACTAGATTCATTCTCGAGAGAAAAAGCTATTTAAAGGGCATTTCTTAACTTGCTCCATATTTGGGTTTCTTCGAAACCATGCTGCATTTCTTTGTCTTACAGGGCTACTCCCGATATCTGACCAGAAATTTTTTATATCTTGCTCTGATGGGGTACCGTTATCAATGGTGTAATCCATTTTGCAACTGTCATAGAAATACTTTTCATTGTGCTGAAAATTTCATTTTGTGTTTTCTACTTGACATAACCTGTACCTTTTCAGTCTCTTTGAAAGCGCCTAAGCTTTGTTTTTAAAGTGTCCGTTTTAATCAATTTAAAAACACTTCTCATTTTTGTGCCTAGTGGAATTATCATTCTACGAAATATACTATTTCATGGGCATTAAATTTTAGCCCATTACCATAAAAGTACGTGTTAAACGTCCCCAGATCTTTTGAGACTCTAATTTGGGCCCCAACTTTGTTCCCCCCTTCGGCTTTTCTTTAAATCCCCGTAAGTGTTTTCAGTAGTTTCTTTAACTTCATTTCCCAATTGCCTATTTCTGCAACCGCACCACATAAACAAATGTTGTAAGTCCCCCAAAATTAGATTGCATTTTTGTTCCCATGTTTTTCCAACACATTATTTATTTCGTTGACAAGGTACTATTTGTTAATTTTTAATTTTTTTTATTTGTGGTCTTTTTAGGACACATTACCGCAAACTTTTGCTGGCGTCATCAAATTTAAATTGGGGTTCTTTCTGCAATGTAATCATCACATCTGATGGGCTGAATCAAGGTCGTTGGGTATTTTTGGTTCTATGGTTGGTTCTATTTTTGCCGGACTTTATTTTGAGGTTTTCCATGAACCTACATCATCTTCTTTTCCTCTCCTGCTCCGGTTCTCAATTATTTTTCTGCCATTTTTAGATAAATGCCCAATTTTTAGTACTTCCCGTCTTTTTTGCTGTTAATGTTGTTGTATAAGGGTTTTTTTTAAAAATTACCCTTCTTGATCTGTATTCGTTGTTCCGTAGCAACAAATCAGGGAAATCTGCGGGGAAGCCGATGTAATAAAAAATTTTATCCTGTTGTATTTGTTTCTAGCGTGTAATCCTTAGATAATTACGTATTTACTGGAATTCATTGGGATTGTCCATTAATACTAATCGTGGTTTACCAGCTTTGGGGTTTAATGCAATTGTCAGGTAAAACTCCTTGGCTGTGCCATATTTCGATCTACAATTTTTCAACTTCTTTCTAAATCTTTGGGTTGTTCTTTAAAAATATTTGACTTTTTAATCTTCGGGGGGCCCTGTTTCCGTCTTCCAAAGATTTAAAAAACATCAACCACGTTACCCCATTGAGCATGTATTCTTTAGCAAAGCACTTTATATCGGTTACCAGGATTCCCGTCATTTTAAAATTTTGCCTAATGGTTCCCAAATGTCTATTAAAATAGTTTTTTTAAAGTACAAAAACTTGTTAAAACGTGTTTTACTACCCACTAACGATACCACTTTAGAAAAATGTCAATATATAAACTCTTACTGTAAAACACAAAATTCTATTTTAAAAACCAATTACAACGATTTTAAGTCAAGAGTTCACTTTCACGCGTTGTGCCACTTTGTGTCGTTAGCTGTTTTTTTTTTTTTTTTTTTTTTTTTTTTTTTTTTTATTATTATTATTATTTTTATTTTTTATTATTATTTTTACTATTATTTTATTATTATTTTATTATTTTTATTATTATTATTATTTTTATTATTATTTTTATACACCCCCACAACAACAACAACAACAAAATAGAGCCTCCCCCGCCATCCTGGCGTTCCAAGAAGAAGTGAACGTTTGCAACAGAGGCAAAAAACGAAAGACCGCAATCCCTTTAAAATGTCTTCCCCAGGAGGACGCTACTCGGGGAAAACAAGAAAAATGTAAGTTATTTCCCCCCCACACGCGAGAAAAATCCCGTCAAATTTTAATTTTTTCTTAATTATTTATTATTTTTATATTAACATTTTTTTAAATATCAGTGATTTTTAAACGTTCCAAAAAGTTTCATCAGATCGGATCCCCCGTTTGCCAAATATCAAAAAAATTTTTCCCTTAACAATAGAAAACAATCGAAAAAGTCGATAAAATAAGAAATATTTAAACGATTTTTTCCCAAAAAAGTGGGAAGCCCAAATTTAGAGATTTTTAAGGCCCCTAAATTTTCATCAAAACGATAAACCCTTTGCTCGGGAGAGCGCGAACAAACAGACAGAAATACGAAATAAAATAAATAATACGCCCGAGCTAATTTTTTTATTCGGCGGGGGGGGGGGGGGGGTCTGGTGAAATTGAAGGTTTCGCTTCGCTCATCCAAAAAATGTATAATCTTACTAAGTCTTGTAAGTTGTACAGTGTACACCACCATGGCGAGCTATACGTCCCCACTCCTCAATGTGGTGGCCCTTGACGGCATATTACAAGGCTACCACACGACGTTCGTTATTTTGACAGGTAAGATCATTGAAACCGAAGTTTGATACTTCATACACGGAAGCACACAAGTTGATAGGAATGTACCGAACAAGCAGAGTGCATAGAGCAAAATTCGACATATTATAAAACCATTATTCCTATGAATTTTGGCCAACTTTTTCAACTTTTTCTTTCAAAAGTCACCACATCACCATAATCTTAATGTCAATTTAAAATATGAACGTTGTAGTCTCACACGTTTGGTCAGAATCGGCCCAAATATCACGAAAATATCGTATTAAAAATCGGAAAAAACGTCAAAGTACGATTCCTATAGAAAAATTTCTTCAAGTGTATCTAAAATCATAACAATATATATATAATTTAAGTGATTTTAAACTTCATTGTGAAGTTTTATCAAGATCGGAGTAGCCGTATGCCAATTTTCAAGAATAAAGCGAAAAAACCCGTAAAAGTACGATAATCATAAGACATATTATTTGATCGATTGTAACGAAAAACGTGGCAAGACTAAGTTCAGAGATTTAGAAGGAACCCTCAAATTTTCCTCAAGATTTCATAGCCATTTGCCCAATTTAGAGCGCAAACAAGCATACAAAAATTTAAAAAGAAAAACACCCTAGCTTATTTTTTTGGGGGGTCAGTGAAATAGTCTTCGCATCTCTCATCAAATTATACGTACACTTCTATGTTAGTCTTCATGTTAGATTGTTGTTCATGTTAGTTCAAATATGAGGACTATGCTTCTGCAAAATACAAATTTTATATATTAATTTATTACACACATAGTATTTCCCTATATTATAACGATAATTACCCGTAGTGTGATGCCCGCACTGACTAATAAAATTCGTCCACCTACGTCTCGCCTCTCACGTAGAGAAGAGGTGGTATTGTCTAGACTTCGTATAGGCCACACACGTCTAACTCACGGATAACTCTTAACCAGAGAAAAGATTATTCCCATATGTGACACATATGTTGTACCTTTAACCGTACATCGTATGCTAGCAGAATGTACCAAATATGATGCCTTGCGCATGCAAATTTTATCGCTTCCAATCATATGAAGAACTTTTATCATATGATAACGGCGACAACTTTCTAAATTTCTCTTCCAAAGCAATCTATTTACCAAAATTTAATTCACATTATACACATTTCTTTAATTTATTTATTTTAATCCACAAACATAAATTTTGTTTTGCTTTTACTGTCATCATCATTTGTTATTTATACATTTAGAAAACAATATAATCATCAAACACTCCATTAACTCATCTCATCAACTTTTATTATCACAGGCGGAGCAATATGACCTAACCGGTTGAAGCGCCCTAGTTTCTCACGTCTTCGTTTTCTTGAACTTGTAAATATCAGCTGGTAAGTAGGGCGTTCCCCCTTTGAAACTAGAGGCGAGCTCTGGTGGTCGTCGTCTGGCACACCTTCCACCCTCCTCCTCTTGACGACCTCGCCGTCGACGACGACGCCCTACCATGACAACACGAACCATGACATACGATGATAACCACGACGTGAGAAACCCATTCATCCCCTGCCCGTGGCGGGTTCTGACCATCATGGGCCCCTCGTCCTCGACCTTAGGTTCACGCGCACTTAAACTAAATACCAAAGGCAAACTAAACCCAATCAACTATTATACCAATCTTTTTCATCATCATACATTTTTATAACATATGCGACTGACTGAGTAGTCTCTAAACAAAAATGTATTTAATCATTTCATTATTTTTCTCACCAAACAAACCACAAACTCATTTCATTACAAACATTATCACAGGCGGCGCTATATGACCTAACCGGTTGAAGCCCCCTAGTTTCTCACGTCGTCGTGGATTCTATCTCGTGGTCTCGTGGATCGAGAACAAACGTTTTAGCCAAATCCCTGGTCGTTCGGCCGACTGACACCCTAGGTGTTTCGAAAGGGTCACGAAAGGGGAAATTTTAAGTGCTCTTCAGTAACAGTTTTCTAAACATTTGTTTCAAAAGGGTACATATTTTAAAAATAAATTGATTTTCACAATATTTGATCTTGATAAGAAGTACAAAATTGAAAATAATCGTGACTTTTTTGGGGGATAATACAGCATTCTGAAAATGTACGACTATAGAGAGGTCCAAGTATGATTAATTGACAACTTTGCAAACTTTGCGCCCGGGGTAGAATTTGCCCAGGCATGGCTCTGCTAGTCGTAAATCCGCGATTCAAGGGAAAAAGTCCATCTCGCAAACATCAGCAAGTAAGCAGGGTAGTATATTACTCCACGAATCTGGAGGCGAGTCTCTGTCAATCGTCGTCGGGACCTTGCCCCCTTCCCCTTGCGACCCCTCGACGACGATGACAATGACACAACGAACGATGACAAAGACAATAACGACCGCGACGTGAGAATCCCCCTTTCCTCCCCTTACCCGTGGCTGGTTCTGACCAGCATGGGCCCCTCCTCCCTAAATCCCCCTAGACTAGAGTGGTACATTATGACCTAACGGTTGACGCGCCCTTAATCCAAATAAACCAAATCAAATGAACCACAGCTTTCTTTTTTGTTTTTGCTTTTACTATCATCACCATCATTTTCTTTCCTTTTTTAAACTTAGAAAACAATATAACCATCAAACACACCATAAACTAATTTCAAACTTTCAATATCACATATGGCGCAATACGACCTTACCTGTTGAAGCGCGCTAGTTTCTCACGTCGTCGTTACAAGCCCCTACCCGTGGCTGGTTCTGACCAGCATGGGCCTCTCCTCCCCACCCCCCTTAGGCTAAAGTGGTGCATTATGACCTAACGGTTGACGCGTCCTTAATCCAAATAAACAAAAAAATAAACAAAAAAATTCTTTTCTCGTTTGACAAACACACAAGAATAATATACTAGACAGATTATAATGAAATTGGTATTTATAACTCTCAATGATGTACAATCGTCCATGGCCCTTGGCCATCGACGGACGACAATGACACCACGAACGATGACGAAGACAATGACGACCGCGACGTGAGAACCCCCTTTCCTCCCCTTACCCGTGGCTGGTTCTGACCAGCATAAGCCCCTCCCTCCCCACCCCCACCCCCCTATGTTAGAGTGGTGCATTATGACCTAACGGTTGACGCGTCCTTAATCCAAAGAAAAAATAAATAAAATTACTCCCCGAAACTAGAGGCGAGCTCTGGCAATCGTCGTCGGGGACCTTGCCCCCTTCCCTTGACGACCTCCTCGACGACGATGACAATGACACAATAAACGATGACAATGACGATGACGACCCCGACGTGAGAAATCCCCCCTTCCTCCCCCTACCCGTGGCTGGTTCTGACCAGCATGGGCTCCTCCTTCCCATATCCCCAAGGCTAGAGTGGGGCATTATAACCCAACGGTTGACGCGACCTTAGTCCAAATAAACTAAATCATCCTTTATTCTATTCAGCATTCTTTTTTCTTGTGCTATTACTTTAATCACCATCATTTTCTTTCCTTTTTGAACTTAGAAACCAATTTAATCATCTATCACACTATAAACTCATTTCATTTACATTCAACATCACAGGCGGCTCAATATAACCATACTGGTTGAAGCGCCCTAGTTTCTCACGTCGTCTTAATAATTTTGATTAAATATTTTTTTATGTGCTGACAGCCAGTCAGCATCCTAAACCAGTATTTGTTGACAGTTCTCAATATAAACCTGGATTGGTTTCGAATGTTTACATCGAAATCCTTGAACTCTAGATAAAAAAATAATAATTCCAAGTTGTTGTAGAATTTAAAATTCGGGACTGGGTATGATATGATGCTGATCTTCGATTCAAAATGTTATCTTATATTATTACAATAAGATTATAAAATATTATTGGGAAGTAAGAAAACGAGACCCTCGTGTCCATCTCGCGAACATCAGCTGGAAGCAGGGGAGAATTAAAATCTGCGGGAAAATTTATGTAGATAACAGGCGAGCCCCGGCGGGCGTCGTCACCTTCCCTCAGTAAACACCATTAACTCATCTCATCAACTCTCAATATCACAGTTGGCGCAATATGACCTAACCGGGGTTTAAGCGCTCTGGTTTCTCACGTCGTCGTCATACTGACGTGTCCCCTCTACGAACATCAGCTGGAAAGCAGGGAGAAAATTAAAATCTGCGAAACTTTATGTAGATACAGGCGAAACTCTGGCGGTCGTTACCTTCCCTCAGTAAACACACCAATTAACTCATCTCATCAACTCTCATTGAGCTGCCATGTGTTATGCGAATTTTCTGTTGTTCTGTGGAAAAATCATTATTAAGTTGAAATTTTTTAAAAATTAAATTAAATTAAATAAAAATTAACTTCATTTTTTAAAATTTGTTTTTAATAATCGTAATTGTAAAAAAAATCGTAAAAAATTTCGATTTTTATAATAAATAATTTCTCGGTTTGCGGGTCAAATTTAACACGAATATATTTTTTCATAAAATGAAGGTTTTCCAAAACAATAATTACAATCGGATAAAGCATGTAGGTGTTATATGTCAAGAAATTTTTTAAAAAAAGAAAAAACCCGTAAATATCGATTTTTATGATAAATATTTTTCAATTGCGCTCAAATTTCCGGGAATATCTCAATCATAAAAAAGGTCGGGAAAAAAATTAAAAACGATAAAGCATTAGGTGTATAAGCGAGAATTTTTTTAAAAGAAAAAAATCGTAAAATGCGATTTTATGAGAAAATTTCTGATGGCTCAAAACGTGGCAGTTCTAATTCAGAGATTTCAAGGTCTCCAAAAATTTCGCAACGAGTATCGGTCGCCCAAATTTCCAACGAGAATAC
>JAMZAV010016867.1:0-10388 GCA_024449915.1 Sweltsa coloradensis | reverse complement strand
GATACATAAGGCAGAGTTGGGGCCGGGCTGAACAAGGTTGTGCCTATTTACTATTTTGCCAATATGTACAACATTGTCGTCTAGTCGAGGACGTTTGGCAGGTGGTGGCAAAGGAAGATCTGTCACTTTTTGATATTTTGTAAAGTTTCCATAGGTGGTACATGGCGAGACCAGACTACGGGACATATTACCTGTTTTGCGGCCTTGCGTGACTGGTGTATTTGGTATGAAGTAATCTTGCCGGTCCGTGACGGAGGTGTCGGACGAGGAATCAGTCTCTTGGGTTCGAGACGAAGCAGTATTCTTTTTGGGCAGCATCGCGTCTCTGTGGGAAAATTAAAGAGAAGAAGAATTGCCGGTAACTAAATATAATAAAACAGGTTTGATTTCAAAAGTAAAATTTCAAACAATCAGAGGATGTTTTGTAAAATATGGATGAGATGAAAATGTAGAGCCAAAAAAATACGCACGGGAAAAATATGAAAAGATTTGCCGAGTTTTCAAAACACGGATTTACATGCATGAAATGAATAAAGATGTATAAAAATGTAATCGAAAGATTCCTTACCTATCGGAGAACAAGTAGATGTTTAACTTAAAACTAACACAGTATTTTACAAGGCGAGAAAGATTTACAAATGTTTAGAAATGATTTACACAATAGTTGCAGAAATATCACGAAACATGGTTGGATTTTTCATTTGTTTTGGTTGACTGGCAACCAAACTAGGACGCGCGGCGTGCAGTGACTTGCAGTGAATGTAGCTACCAAGGTGATGCAAAAGTTATATTTATATATATATATGTTAGCACGTAGGTTTTCACGAACAGTCATAGGTACATCCAAATTTGGTTTTAGGGTTTATGTTCGTGTATTTTCTCTTCTCTCTAGCTGGCCTACACAAGGACCATTGTCAGCTGGTCGACGTTTCGGCTGAATTACATCAGCCATCATCAGGACGAGGCCCTTACAGCTCCGAAAAAACTACTGCTGCTGCTTCTACTGCAGACGTGAGAATGACCTCTCGTAACAACTCTGCTGGTTTATATACTCTCCAACTCAATGTACGTAAACACATTGCGCACGCAGCCCGACTCAGCCCGGGCAAAAACAAACAAACATTAAACCAGACGGCTTCGGCTACGTGTAGTCGGACCTGTGTATTTTTCCGCATCTATTGTTTGCGGCGAGGTGATACACTGTACATTAGGGGGCATGGGCATAGTTTGGGGGTGTTGAGGTTGTCTTGAGTGTGACAATGGTCCTTGTGTAGGCCAGCTAGAGAGAAGAGAAAATACACGAACAAAAACCCTAAAACCAAATTTGGATGTATATATATATATATATATATATATATTAAGTTTTTAAGGCTTTCGTGGCCCGAAGTATTAGAATCACAATTGTAAACTTGTCGGGTTATTTCGCCACGTCGATTTGACTTACCCATGTCAACGTTTCTGGACCGCTCTGGGCCCCGTCATCAGGACGACTGACTGCTGAAGCTCTCGCTCGGACTAGTTGAGTCGGAAGTAGATGCTCAGTTGTTGATACTGCGCATCGTCATCAAACACTGCCTAATAGTAAAAGTTATAAGCACGTGACCACACGTGTTGTCAAGGTAAAATATCGTTATTTCTCATTAGCGCGTGACATAGCACGTGTTGTCATAGTTTTCCTATTAAAGTTCGTATTTAACACTTCACACGCGGGCGTTACAAATTTAACACTCAAGTGGTTAACTGCACTGCCACTTGGTTCACTACCCTGTCCACGAGTTCTCAAACGTGTCATTATAGTATTGTTATTTAAAAGCCTATCCTTATCGTTAGAAATTAAAACGTTAGAGTTTAAAACACTAGAATTAGCTACGACTGTGACCTGTGTGGTGTTGTCCCCCGTTTCAGACGATTTCAAGGCTGGTGCTAACGGAGTCGAAAATGTAGCAGATTGAGTAACTTTAATTGCCGGTAACCAAGTATCACTAATCTTATAAAGACCTTTATTGTCATCAGCGTTGATATTGTGAGGTTTCTTTATCACTTCAATGGCTTCCCGAATTAATCTGGGCCACAACCTATTCTCTTGTTTAAGTATCCTGTATTCATTAAAATCAAATGCGTGAGTACTGTCAGTAATATTGTCGACCGCATGTTTAGCTACAGCCGATAAGTTAACTTCAGCCCGCCTACAATTTCCTTTGTGATCCCTTATCCTGTCCTGCACTGTTCTCCCAGTTTGTCCAATGTAGACCACCCCACACTTACAGGGTACTTCATACACTCCCGGCGCCTGGATTCTTGAGCGTACATCTTTTACCGATCTGTGTGACTTATTTTTTGTAGAGGCTTAAAAACAGTCCGTATATTGTGGTGTGATAACAGCCTTCCGATGCGATCTGTTGTTTTATCAATATAAGGCAACACGGCAGTAGCTAGTTCTTTCACTTTATCACTATCACCGGACGAGTCGTACTTCACTTGAGATTGTCTATTAAATGCTCTTACAATATCCTTACTTTTGTACCCATTATTGATCAGTGTTTTGGTGAGGAAACACTTTTCCGATTTAAAGTTCAACTTGTCAGATATACGTATAGCTCTGTTAGCAAGAGAGTTGACAACCGATTGCTTCTGGGCAGGCGGGTGGTGTGAATCAGCCTTAAGATAACGGTTCGTATGTGTTTGTTTACGATACACAGCGTGACCTATTGACCCATCGTTACTCTTAATTGTCAGAACGTCTAGGAAAGCTAACCTGTCGTCTTTTTCTACTTCGATAGTGAACTTGATATTCGGGTGACGACTATTCAGATGAATGAGGAACTCGTCTAATTTCTCTTTACCATGTGGCCAGATAGCATATACATCGTCTATGTACCGTAACCATAATTTAGGTTTTAAACATGAGGACTTGATGGCTTCAACTTCAAAATCCTCCATGTAAAGATTGGCAATAACCGGAGAAATGGGAGATCCCATAGCTGCACCTTCTTTTTGTTCATAATACACACCCTCATACGTGAAATAAGTGTTAGTAAGGCAGATTTGTACTAGATCTGCAATAGGTGCTGATGTCAACTTCCTTACCACGTCAACAGCTACATCTATTGGTATAATACGTGGGGATCAATTTTACCTCTTTCAACAAGTCAATGAAATGAAAAGAGTTCTTCACATAAGAAGCAGCTTGCGGAACAAAATGTTGTAACTGTTTAGCCAAATGCGATGCTAACTGTTGTGTGGGTGCACCTATAGCACTCACAATAGGGCGAAGAGGAATGCCATCTTTGTGCAATTTTGGTAGCCCATAAATTCTAGGGACTTTGGGGTTAATCGGTAGTAAATATTTTATCTTTTCTGTTTCAATACGAGGGTTATTTTTAATAGCAATATTAAGATTATTAACAACTCTATTGGTGGGGTTACGCTTGAGCTTAGCGTAAGCTTTATCAGCTAAAATGAAATTCATTTATTTATTTTTTTTCCTTGTAGTCGGTGGAATTCATTAAAACAGTGGCATTTCCTTTGTCAGCCTTTAAAACTACAACATCCAGGTTGTTTCTAAGCGTTTTGAGGGCGCGCATCTCGAATGACGTCATATTAGGCTTGGGAGGCTTAGCTGATTTTAATATCTTGGAACATTCAAAACGAATAGATTCAGCCTCTTGTTTAGGAAGTTTTTTAATTGCTGCCTCCACTTCAGTGATAATATCATCCACGGGTATAGATTTCGGTGCGATAGCAAAATTTTCGCCCTTAGCTAATGCACTCAAAGTATGTTCATCTACTTCTAGATCTGACAAGTTATGTACAACGTTTTTATTAATGGTTTCAATCGGACGCTTACCTTGAAGATTAATGAATTTTCGTGATTGTGTATCCGTTGTTTGTAAGAGTGAAGAGTACGTTTTGTTCGCAGATAACGTGTCAACCGCACACCACAGGTCATAAGACAGGACATTACTCAATAACAGATGCAATGTCAACAACTCCCGCGCATTTCTGTCCAAATCACGTCGACACGGATGTATCCTATGTCTCACTAAAGCACTACTTGCTCGGTCAAATATATTGGAAGTATAAAACGATCTTAGACAGTGCTTGATGACAGCGAATTTGGGAATAATATGTTTATCCCTACATCGCGACAAGAATGCGAGGTCACACAACAGACGCGATTTTTTCAGTCTGAGTTTTTCGAATAAAACAACTTTTTTACTCACTTCCTCCCCGTAGAGGCGTATTATTAAGTTTTTAAGGCTTTCGTGGCCCGAAGTATTAGAATCACAATTGTAAACTTGTCGGGTTATTTCGCCACGTCGATTTGACTTACCCATGTCAACGTTTCTGGACCGCTCTTGGCCCCGTCATCAGGACGACTGACTGCTGAAGCTCTCGCTCGGACTAGTTGAGTCGGAAGTAGATGCTCAGTTGTTGATACTGCGCATCGTCATCAAACACTGCCTAATAGTAAAAGTTATAAGCACGTGACCACACGTGTTGTCAAGGTAAAATATCGTTTTTTCTCATTAGCGCGTGACATAGCACGTGTTGTCATAGTTTTCCTATTAAAGTTCGTATTTAACACTTCACACGCGGGCGTTACAAATTTAACACTCAAGTGGTTAACTGCACTGCCACTTGGTTCACTACCCTGTCCACGAGTTCTCAAACGTGTCATTATAGTATTGTTATTTAAAAGCCTATCCTTATCGTTAGAAATTAAAACGTTAGAGTTTAAAACACTAGAATTAGCTACGACTGTGACCTGTGTGGTGTTGTCCCCCGTTTCAGACGATTTCAAGGCTGGTGCTAACGGAGTCGAAAATGTAGCAGATTGAGTAACTTTAATTGCCGGTAACCAAGTATCACTAATCTTATAAAGACCTTTATTGTCATCAGCGTTGATATTGTGAGTTAAAGTTTCTCAATCTGCTACATTTTCGACTCCGTTAGCACCAGCCTTGAAATCGTCTGAAACGGGGGACAACACCACACAGGTCACAGTCGTAGCTAATTCTAGTGTTTTAAACTCTAACGTTTTAATTTCTAACGATAAGGATAGGCTTTTAAATAACAATACTATAATGACACGTTTGAGAACTCGTGGACAGGGTAGTGAACCAAGTGGCAGTGCAGTTAACCACTTGAGTGTTAAATTTGTAACGCCCGCGTGTGAAGTGTTAAATACGAACTTTAATAGGAAAACTATGACAACACGTGCTATGTCACGCGCTAATGAGAAATAACGATATTTTACCTTGACAACACGTGTGGTCACGTGCTTATAACTTTTACTATTAGGCAGTGTTTGATGACGATGCGCAGTATCAACAACTGAGCATCTACTTCCGACTCAACTAGTCCGAGCGAGAGCTTCAGCAGTCAGTCGTCCTGATGACGGGGCCCAGAGCGTCCAGAAACGTTGACATGGGTAAGTCAAATCGACGTGGCGAAATAACCCGACAAGTTTACAATTGTGATTCTAATACTTCGGGCCACGAAAGCCTTAAAAACTTAATAATACGCCTCTACGGGGAGGAAGTGAGTAAAAAAGTTGTTTTATTCGAAAAACTCAGACTGAAAAAATCGCGTCTGTTGTGTGACCTCGCATTCTTGTCGCGATGTAGGGATAAACATATTATTCCCAAATTCGCTGTCATCAAGCACTGTCTAAGATCGTTTTATACTTCCAATATATTTGACCGAGCAAGTAGTGCTTTAGTGAGACATAGGATACATCAGTGTCGACGTGATTTGGACAGAAATGCGCGGGAGTTGTTGACATTGCATCTGTTATTGAGTAATGTCCTGTCTTATGACCTGTGGTGTGCGGTTGACACGTTATCTGCGAACAAAACGTACTCTTCACTCTTACAAACAACGGATACACAATCACGAAAATTCATTAATCTTCAAGGTAAGCGTCCGATTGAAACCATTAATAAAAACGTTGTACATAACTTGTCAGATCTAGAAGTAGATGAACATACTTTGAGTGCATTAGCTAAGGGCGAAAATTTTGCTATCGCACCGAAATCTATACCCGTGGATGATATTATCACTGAAGTGGAGGCAGCAATTAAAAAACTTCCTAAACAAGAGGCTGAATCTATTCGTTTTGAATGTTCCAAGATATTAAAATCAGCTAAGCCTCCCAAGCCTAATATGACGTCATTCGAGATGCGCGCCCTCAAAACGCTTAGAAACAACCTGGATGTTGTAGTTTTAAAGGCTGACAAAGGAAATGCCACTGTTTTAATGAATTCCACCGACTATAAGGAAAAAATGAATTTCATTTTAGCTGATAAAGCTTACGCTAAGCTCAAGCGTAACCCACTCCAATAGAGTTGTTAATAATCTAAATATTGCTATTAAAAATAACCCTCGTATTGAAACAGAAAAGATAAAATATTTACTACCGATTAACCCCAAAGTCCCTAGAATTTATGGGCTACCAAAATTGCACAAAGATGGCATTCCTCTTCGCCCTATTGTGAGTGCTATAGGTGCACCCACACAACAGTTAGCATCGCATTTGGCTAAACAGTTACAACATTTTGTTCCGCAAGCTGCTTCTTATGTGAAGAACTCTTTTCATTTCATTGACTTGTTGAAAGAGGTAAAACTTGATCCCCACGATATTCTCGTCAGCTTTGATGTTACGTCACTCTTCACTCGTATACCAATAGATGTAGCTGTTGACGTGGTAAGGAAGTTGACATCAGCACCTATTGCAGATCTAGTACAAATCTGCCTTACTAACACTTATTTCACGTATGAGGGTGTGTATTATGAACAAAAAGAAGGTGCAGCTATGGGATCTCCCATTTCTCCGGTTATTGCCAATCTTTACATGGAGGATTTTGAAGTTGAAGCCATCAAGTCCTCATGTTTAAAACCTAAATTATGGTTACGGTACATAGACGATGTATATATGCTATCTGGCCACATGGTAAAGAGAAATTAGACGAGTTCCTCATTCATCTGAATAGTCGTCACCCGAATATCAAGTTCACTATCGAAGTAGAAAAAGACGACAGGTTAGCTTTCCTAGACGTTCTGACAATTAAGAGGAACGATGGGTCAATAGGTCACGCTGTGTATCGTAAACAAACACATACGAACCGTTATCTTAAGGCTGATTCACACCACCCGCCTGCCCAGAAGCAATCGGTTGTCAACTCTCTTGCTAACAGAGCTATACGTATATCTGACAAGTTGAACTTTAAATCGGAAAAGTGTTTCCTCACCAAAACACTGATCAATAATGGGTACAAAAGTAAGGATATTGTAAGAGCATTTAATAGACAATCTCAAGTGAAGTACGACTCGTCCGGTGATAGTGATAAAGTGAAAGAACTAGCTACTGCCGTGTTGCCTTATATTGATAAAACAACAGATCGCATCGGAAGGCTGTTATCACACCACAATATACGGACTGTTTTTAAGCCTCTACAAAAAATAAGTCACTTACACAGATCGGTAAAAGATGTACGCCCAAGAATCCAGGCGCCGGGAGTGTATGAAGTACCCTGTAAGTGTGGGGTGGTCTACATTGGACAAACTGGGAGAACAGTGCAGGACAGGATAAGGGATCACAAAGGAAATTGTAGGCGGGCTGAAGTTAACTTATCGGCTGTAGCTAAACATGCGGTCGACAATATTACTGACAGTACTCACGCATTTGATTTAATGAAGTCAGATACTTAAACAAAGAGAATAGGTTGTGTGCCAAGATTAATTCGGGAAGCCATTGAGTGATAAAGAAACCTCACAATATCAACGCTGATGACAATAAGGTCTTTATAAGATTAGTGATACTTGGTTACCGGCAATTAACAGTTACTCAATCTGCTACATTTTCGAACTCCGTTAGCACCAGCCTTGAATCGTCTGAAAGGGGGACAACACCACACAGGTCACAGTCGTAGCTAATTCTAGTGTTTTTAAACTCTAACGTTTTAATTCTAACGATAAGGATAGCTTTTAAAAACAATACTATAAGTGACACGTTTGAGAACTCGTGGACAGGTGTAGAACCAGTGCAGTGCATTAACCACTTGAGTGTTTAAATTTGTAACGCCCGCGTGTGAAGTTAAATACGAACTTTATAGAAAACTATGACAACACGTGCTATGTCACGCGCTAATGACAAATAACGATATTTTACCTTGACAACACGTGTGGTCACGTGCTTATAATTTTACGATTAGGCATGTGTTTTATGACGATGCGCAGTATCACACTGAGCATCTACTTCCGACTCAACTAGTCGAGCGAGAGCTTCAGCAGTAGTCGTCTGATGACGGCCC
Organism: Sweltsa coloradensis; assembly: GCA_024449915.1. Lineage (NCBI taxonomy): Eukaryota > Metazoa > Arthropoda > Insecta > Plecoptera > Chloroperlidae > Sweltsa > Sweltsa coloradensis. The sequence goes on along the minus strand of JAMZAV010016867.1, from coordinate 2,073 downwards.
AGAGCGGTCCAAGAAAACGTTGACATGGATAAGTCAAATCGACTGTGGCGAATAAACACGACAGTTTTACAATTGTGATTCTAATATATATATATATAAAAATATTATACATAGTTATAATGACTCCTTCCCTACTACATCAACAGGCAGTGCCATGTCCTATATCGAAGAAGAAAAAAATGCCCTCCCCATACGCTTGTGGCTGGTTGACCAGCACAGGCGTCACACCCCTTTTCCAGCGTCACCTGAGTCCCCTTCTTAAAATAAGTATACATGGAAGTAAACCTCACACTTATAGAAATTGTTTATCTGGAAACGAATCAATCTTAGCTGTAAAAGCGCCCTAAATCTCCTATACTAATACCCACTTTTTTTTAATGTTCTGAAAAAGATTTGAAATCTATTTTTCTGCCAATTGCGAGTGACTTTTTTTTTTTTTTTTTTTTTAATATTTCGCTCGCCTCGATTAGCCAAGTTGCATAAATATGAGACGTTAAGCAATATCCATCAATCGAAAACTTTTAAATATAAAGTAAGTAAATTGTAATGGCTTTATTTCTGTATATATTTCGTTGCAATCGGATGACTTTTGCCAGAATGAACAAAATATGTGTGTCGGACTTGCGGCCATCTTTATACAGTATGTTATCGTAATCGAATTTAAGTTAATAATGTGTATACTTATTAAGATATTTACAACTGAAGAACCCATCGAACTTTCGGGCCAAGGAGACGATAAACATCCGTCCATGTAGCTAGTTTTAAGAGTTCGCCCTCGTCCCCATGTAGTGATAGTCTCATCTCGACTTTTAAACAATCCAGATTATTTATCAATCATTTTAATAAATATCCAAAATATTGCCCTTGTGTGTTATTGTTGGGCCACTTAACCAAGTCCCTCAACTCAGGTATGCCAAATAGATTGAACTTATTATGAAACACATCAAAATTATTTAGCAGGCGATGGTCCTTTTGTAAAAACAGAAATAAATTACAAGGTGGTTAGATTAGCAAGTCATTCCTAATATAATTCAAACTGCACAATGTTATGACAAAAATCAGCAAGTATGTATGGATACTTATGTATAATATCCCCTCCCCTACTTACATCAAAAGGACAACACAGAATTGGCTCAGCGTTGCGCTTCCAGTGGCTCTGAAGATCTCCCGGAAAATGTCCGGACGGTCGCTCGGTCATTGCTTGATATCGCTCTTCTTCCGCGTGGTGGCTGAACCCCCGTAGTCGGCCACGAGTACCGCAAGGCAATGCACGGTGGTGGCCTGGACTGCATGGGGTTCCATACTTGCTGAAATACACTCTTCCCGTACTCTGCACAGTCAGCGTCGATCTTTTCCACGACACCCGATCACTTTCGTTTGCCATTATAGTTAGCTCAGAAGTAATTTCGCCAGACCCCAGACCGAAGCATCTACCTGCGAACTATTTCTTTTGTCGGAAAACAAACACGTAATTAATGGAAACAAAACGTTTTCGATTGTTGAATTTCAAAGAATTTAAGGGCCATCAAATTCCAACTCGCAACCTTCTCGTGGTTTGGCCCGTGATTAGGGGAGTTTTTCTCCCTGAAACAAATGGCGAGCTCTGGGTCGTCGTTGGGGAACTTTCCCCTTCCCTTTGACTACCTCTCCGACGGCGACGACAATGACAACACGGATGGATGATGACACAGACGGAGACGACCACGACGTGGGGGAACCCCTGCCCTCCCCATACGCTTGTGGCTGGTTCTGACCAGCACAGGCCTGGCCACCCCTTGTCCCCCCGCGTCACCCCTTACGTCCCACCCTTCGTTTCCATTAGCCAAGTTGCATAAATATGAGACGTTTAGCAATATCCATTCACAAAAAATTCTTCTTCCTGAAACTAATGGCAAGCTCTGGGTCGACGTCAGGGAAATTTCACCTTCCCTTTGACTACCTCCCCGACGGCGACAACAATGTCAACACGGACAGATGATGACACAGACGGAGACGACCACGACGTGGGGGAACCCCTGCCCTCCCCATTTGCCTGTGGCTGGTTCTGACCATCACAGGCCTGTCCACCCCTTG
>JAMZAV010016866.1:0-10212 GCA_024449915.1 Sweltsa coloradensis | reverse complement strand
CGCTCATGAAAAGCCTATGGACTTTTGTTGTTATAGCAGTTGTTCTATAACGGCACAAAAACATTTGGGAAAAAATTTAAAAAAATAAGAAAATTTTAAAAACGACTCACAATTGAGAAACTGACCGCCCAAAAAAACAATGCTATGTCATTTGCCTTATAACGGTGCACCTCAAAAAGGACATTCATTTTCAAGACTGGCATTGGCAATGTTAGGTGGGAAAACCTGTTAAAACCCAACATTAATTATTTTATATGGTTTTAAGGTCAATCGTTATTAGACAGAAAAATTGTGACAGCGAGGTGGTCAGTCGATAGACCCCCAAATAAATAAAAAATAAAAAATAAAAATAAAAAATAAATAAAAAATAAATAAATAAATAAAAAATAAAATAAATAGTAAATAAAAATAAAAATAAAAAATAATAAAAAAATAATTAAAAAAATAAAAAAAAAATAAATAAATAAATACATATATAAATAATTAAATACGTGAACTTTTTCTAGGAAAAACCAACTTATCATTAGAGGTCGAGAAAATAAAGATTGGTGTATCAAAACCAAAAATGTTTTCAATATTTTTTTTTAATTTATTTGGAAAATCGCTTTGATGGATGAGCTTTTTTGTAAGTTTTTAGTTTGCGTGGCCCATTTTTCCTTTGAAAGTGCTTTTTGAATCATTTAGGTGATTGTTGTCAAGTTTCATGGGATTGTTAATGTTATTAAAAAACCTAAAAAAACTCATATTAAAATTTTTTATTCTAGGTTTTGGGCCCAATTTTTTCAACTTTTTTTTAAAAAAAGCAATAATCCCCTTTTCCCTAATGTCCGAAAAATTAACTTTGTACCCCCGCCCATTTGGTTTGAATCGGCCCAATTCACGAAAAAAACGCACTAAAAATCGAAAAAAAAACATAAATTACGATATTATAAGAAAAATTTTTTGATTTACCCAAAAAAAGTGGCAGGTCTAAGTTCAAGATTTCCCAAGGCCCCTCCAATTTTTTATAAAGAGCATATGCCCTTTGCCCCGGGAAACGTGCGAAAAAACAGACAGAAAAAAAAAAAAACAAAAACGAAAAAACATGGAGCTAAATTTTTGAGGGGGGGTGAAATTGAAGTCTTCGCTTCGCTCATTCAATATAGTAAATAGGAACGCTTAAATCCCGCCGCGTTTTTGGATGAGGGAATTTTGCATTGACTGCCATGTGTTATGCAATTTTCTGTTGTTCTGTGAAAAAAAAACATTACTAAGTTGAAGTATTTTTTTAAATTAAATTAATTTAAAAAAAAAACCTATTTTTTTTTAATTAATCGAATTTTTAAAAAAAGGGAAAAAAACGAATATTGAAATTTTTAAAGAAAAAATTTTTTGATTTCGACAAATTTTCACGAATATATTAATTCATAAAATTTAAAGGGTTTTGTAAAAAATCATTACAATGGAAAAGAAAGTGGTTTTTCGTGGAAAATTTTAAAAAATTGAAAAAAAGTCGTAAATTTGCGGTTTTCGTAAAAAAAAAGTTTTTTGATAACGCTCAAATTTTCAATGAATTAAAATTTCAGGAATTAAAAGGTTCTGTAAAAAAACTTTAAAATGGGGACAAAGCATGTAGAGTTGTGTCGAAGAAATTTTTAAAAAAAAAACGAAAAAAATCAAAAAATTGCGATTTCATGAGAAATTTTTTTCGATTGTGCTCAAAAGGGGCAGTTTAAAGTTCAGGATTTCGAACCTCCAAAAATTTCATCCAATGATTCGGTTTAGCCAAATCGTGCAAAAAACAGAAAAAATAAAAAAGAAAGAAAAAAAACATTTCGGATTTTTTCTCCTGTGTAGTGAAATGGAACCGTTTTCGCTCGTTTTCGTCGCTACGCTCATCCAATTATAATTTGTTTAAAAAATTTAATTCATTTGATAAAAAAAATTCATTTTAGTTTGTAATTTTAAATTTTAAAAAAATTTATGAATTTTGTAAAAGTACATCAGAAATTGGAATTAAAGTAGAATAAAGGGTTTTTTGTAACTGAGGAATTTGAGGTTATTTAATTCTTACCCAACCAAATAAAAATTTTTTGTAAAAAAAAAACGGCAGCAAAGCTCCCTTCAAAGTCTTCGGCTGTAAATGCTGTGAGATATAAAAGTTGAGCCATTTTTTATTCTTTCCCCCTATTTTCGCTTTGAAAATAATAAGATCATTTCGCCTTTTGACGAGCGCCAAGCCAACTTTTTGGGGAAAAAAAGTAAAAAATTTTAAAACTCGAAATCTAAAAAAAACTTGGCCATGCCCAAAAAAATGGCCCCAAAGCCATTTTTTTTATGATTTCGTTTTTAAAAAATTTTATTTTTTACCAAAAAAATCGGGGCTTGGGCTCGTAAAACAGGCGAAATGATTTTATATTTTCAAAAACAACTGGGGAGAAAGAAAAAAAAGCTTGGCTAAAACCTTCTATACTACAGCATTCACAGCCGAAGACTTTTGAAGGGGGTTTGGGCTGCCGGTTTTTTTTTTTTTTTTTTCAAATTTTTTGTTTTGGTTGGTATTACATTTTTTTGTTGTTCGTTCGCTACAAGGTGTAAATGATGGACTTTGAATGATAAATTTTTTTAATTAAAAGTGTTTTTTTACTTTTTTGGGGCCCCGGTCCCCCCAAAGATACCCCTTAAAAAAAAAAAAAATTATTTAAAGTCTACCCAATCAGTTTATAATGTTTTTTAGGGGGGGGACTTAAACAAGCGACCAACCCAACCCTGGGGCCCTGCGGGTTGGCTGCAAGACGCAATCGACGAGGGGAGCGATAACCAACCAAAGTCGAATTTTTAATATGAAAAAATACCAATCAGTGGTATGGACGTACGAACACCCCGGCAACCCAGAATAAAAAAGGGATTCAGAACAACTCTGAAAATTTTTTTGTGCTCGTTGTAGGACGGGTCCAAAGTCACCCTTTTTAAAAATCCTAAGACAAAACTGATAGCTTAATCCCAAAACAGAAGTTAAAAACTTCGACGTTACAAACGAACCCCGGCTTTTCGCATTGGAAGCAATACGCTAAAAACAAGACCAACGCATAGCATAAGCACTAGATTTTATAATGGTTAAGAGAGTTTTTTTCAAGCTTTTCAAAATTTCACGCCCGAGAAATTACCGTTTTTATTTTGCTGGACGGCTCCAAAATCCCATTTACAAACTCCTAAAACAAAACGATAGACTAGAGTCCAAATCAGAGTTAAAAAAATTTTGACTTTAGCGGAATCAACCCTGGGGCCCTTTTGCATTTGGGAAACAGATACCTAACACAAGACCAACGCACTAGCATAAACATAGATATTTTTAATGGGGTTTGAGATGTTTTTTTCAAGCTTGTACAAAATTACTACGCCTGAGTAATTACGCTTTTGATTTGATTTTGATTTTCCCCGTCCCCAAATTTCCCGGTTTTTGTTAATGAGGTACATTAGTTGGCCCCCCTTTCAAAGTTTAAGATGAAAAGTTTTCCCCCAGTTAGCGTTTATTCATAAGAGTCGGAATTACCTATTTTTATAATTTTATTTTCTCCGGTACCCGTTCCCAATTTTTTTTTTTCCCTATTAAAAAATGATAAAGAATGAGAGATTCAAAAGATTCCACGTTTGAAAAACTCAGTTGTAGCGTTTTTTTTGAATATTTTTTCAAAGTTCAGATATGTTTTTTTTCATTTTTTGGGCCCCCTGGGCATCCCCAAATTTAGCCCCTTGTGTTTTTGGACGCAAGATATTTATAATGGTTAATAGCGTTTAATTTCAAGTTTTTACAAATTCCACCTTTGGGAAATTTCGCGTTTGATTATCTCCCAAATTTTTTATTTTTCCGGTCCCCGTTACCCGTTTTTTGGTTTTTTAAAGCAAACGTCACTGCGTTGAAGTAATCTAAGTGTGGGCCAAGTTTCATAGTTTTAGGGGGGTTACCGTTTTTCCCCCTTTTAGGGTAAAATTTAAACTCCGGGAGAACCCTGCCACCAGCCCGCCACCCACCCACCCACCCCCCACCCCCAGCCCAAAGGATTTGCGAGGTTTAGGCCTTTTTTAAAACAAACGATTGTCGGACGGGGTTTTTTTTTTGGATGTCGGACCATACCCGGTATATACCCGAGTTTTTGATTTTAACCCCTTTTGGGGGGGCGTTGCAGATGTAAAACCCCCCCAAATCTCGTAGGGATATAGGGCCCCAGTTGGGGGCGCCCAAGCATCGCTTCGCGTCTGCCGGGGGACGACCCCCCTGCCCCTAGAACCTCTGTTTTGAATTTTTTTTATAGTTTGGGCAGAAGGACCCCTTTTTGATTGTTTTTACTCCCAAAAAATTGACCATTGTTTTATTCATTCCCCCGAGCCAAAAATTTGCGTCTGATAGTTTCCGATTTAGGAAAGGTGAAAAGGGCTGGAAAACATACAAGTTTGAAAAAATGTTTTTTAGGTATTTAAAACCCAAAATTTTTAAAAATTTTTGCGGGAAAAATCTACTTTATAAACCATTGGGAATTCCTAATTAAACTGAAGCATTTTTTGAAAACATTTAAAACAAATGTATCCCATTTGGGAACAATTTTTAAGTTTTTGAGCCCGTTTATATCTAGGAATTGTACAATTTAATAGAAAAATTGAAGCAATGATAATGAATCAAAGAGCAAAGAATTGATTTTTACTATTTATTTGTAGGTGTTTGTGTAATGTTAATTTACCTTCATAAGTTCTTATTAATGATTTTGCTTTTCTTTTTGTTCAATTATATTTTTGTTGTTTTTTTCTTGTTTTTGTTTGTTGCCCACTGTTGTAGCTTGCAACTTGAGTTAGGTGTCCTGTATCATTGCTGTGATCAGTTTGACATAAACAATTTTAAATAATTATTATATATCTGATATAATTATATATATATATATATATATATATATATATAGACACAACAAACGCTACTACACAAGAGCCTTCCTCGAGCAACACAGTACAAATCTCTGCATTTCCAATACAACCTCGCCGCCCCGCACCTATTTCCACCACAATAGGAGGCATGCAAACTCGATCGAGGACGCGCGCAGTTGGGTTGGAGACTTGTCAGTCGAGTGCGTGTTCTTGAAGAAGGAAGACGTACTAGGGAGTGACTCGTGATCATGCCAGATGCGATTCAGGCGAAACGTCGAGTGCCAGGCTACAGACAAAGGTCTGTAGCAGCAAACTCATACAAGCGGCGGAATGTCCCGGAAGACAATTGTTACAACATACAATACGTCCGCGAAAACTTAAGAACAAACATATATATATATATATATATAGCCCAGGAGTGGAAGACTTTTACCCGGACAAAATTCCGAACAAGCTGAAAATTTGCACACAGGCTCAGATTAGCCTACTAAGCAATAGTTGAAAAGTCCCCTAAGCTCCGCCGCGTGCGTCTTGAGATATAGTGGCAAAAGGGCGTAAGTGCCAAAAATATTTTATTTTCAATTTCAACCATTTTTTTACACTAATATGTACAAATTATTAAATATTTTTACGTCAGTAAAGTTAAAATCAGTCATAAGCTTCGACCCGTGCGTGGCAAAAGGGCGTAAGTGCCAAAAGTATGATATTTTCAATATCAATACATTTTGACATACGTATGTGCAACTGCAAATAACAACAACAAACAACACCAAACAACACCAAGCTGAAAATTTGCACACTTGCTCAAAATAGCCTTCTAAGCAATAATTGAAAAGTCCCCTAAGCTCCGCCCGTGCCGTCTTGAGATATAATGGCAAAAGGGCGTAAGTGCCAAAAATGTTTTCTTTTCAATTTCAACCATTGTTCACACTAATATGTACAATTATTAAATATTTCGACGTCAGTAAGGTTAAAATCAGTCCATAAGCTTCGAACCCGTACGTGGCAAAAGGGCGTAAGTCCAAAAGTATGATATTTTCAATTTCAATACATTTTGACATATCTACAAATTATTATGTATTCATACGACGGAAACGTGAAATTGTTCCCTTTTCTTCGACCAGTGTGTTTTGCACATGGGGGGCATAAGGGGGAAGTGAAAAAAAAGAAGTTTTTTTTTTTCAGTTTTAAAAAAAACCTTATGACATTCGTTTTACATGCAAAAAATTTAGTATTTGTACGAGAAAAAGTAAAAATCTTCCCCGAATTTTCTTTGTGGGTCTTGTTAAATGGGGGCAAAAGGCGTAACTGACTTAATTTTCTATATTTAAGTTATATAAAAGGGGCTTTTGAATTAACTACGTTTTTGAACATTGAATCCCAAAACAATGGACCCCAAATTTGAAAATCCATGCATCTGACTGACTTGTTTTTGGCCGCTTGTTTTAAAGAATCATTACAAAATTTTTGTAAGTAGCAGACTGGACATTACCAAACCTCCCAAAAACCATAAAATAATTTTCTCCAGCATTTCAAGGGTTTGCATAGACGGTTTTTTGAAAGGGATTCGACAGAGCTGTGGACAACCTATTTGGGCTTGACTAAGAATAACACGAAGATAGTGAGCTGGAAAAGAAAGAAAAAACATATTTCATACCAATTTGATTTTTTAAATGCCGGGGGGGGAATGAACGCACATAGCGGAGAATTGCATGTTCCCCCAAATGCATTAAACGCTAAAAAACTATGATACATCCCCTATGTTTGCCATCAAACTTGAGGGGGTGGAAGGGTAGATCATTTAAAAGTGCTGGTGGTGGCAGCATATCAAAACTAGAGCTCACAGTACGCAGTTGCAAAGAACCCTACGCTCAAGAAGTAAACGGAAGAACCACAGCAAAATCTTTGGAAAAAACGGTAGAAAAAAAATAAGAACTTATATTTAAAAACTTCTGATATATTTTATTAACTAATTTCTTTTGGTAACTGCACTTGTAATTTCCACCAGCTTGGAACGAAGGTCTCCTGTGTCCGCAAAAACCGAACACACGAGCCCATTTTTCACAATCACAACATGAACATGTATTTAGTATAGATTCCTAGTATGGAAACAGGACGAGGTGGGGGCATCACTACACTACATGCAAAGTTTGACCACTTTACAGGAAAAAAATTTTTTTTTGTATGGTAGATTTTAAAGAAGGGAGATTGAGCCCCCAACTCTGTGACAATAAAATATTGATTTTGTCGAGTTTTTAAAAAAAGAAGACTTCGTTTGAACAGTGAAAGTGTCTTTGTGCCAAAAACGCCTTTAGACACCTTATCCAAAAAATGCTATTAAAATTGTTTATGTTGCAGATAAACTTCAATGTTGGTGGGCGAGTTATGCTTTTTTTAATGAAAAATAAGGGACATGTACCTTCTTACCTTTACTATCGGTTTATATATTACTTTTTAAAATACGGACCCGGGTAATGGACACCAAAATTAAAGTCAGTTTTGTGCCATGTTGGGATTTTCTTTAATGTACCTTCAATCTTTAATATGTTGCGGCTGATAATCTGGCAAAAAATAAAGCAAATATTTTAAATCATAGACTGAATTATTTAGTTTTGTTACACGCCCTTTTGACTATATTACATCAAGAGTCACAGCTCTGATCTGCAGTGATGGACAACAGACACCCGCCCAACTAGGTTTCCACAGCCCGCCGAATCCTTTCAAAATCCCTTTTATTTTTTTTAAAAATGAGATATTTTTTCAGCTTTTAAATTTTAAAACTTTCCGTCAAAACACACCCGATCTTCGCCTAACTAGTCTATGCATGCCGTTTGAGAATGTCGGGGTCAAATTTTTTTTAAAATTTGGGTTTTTCTAATTGTACTTATAACGATTTGTAATGGTTCTTTTAAAACAAGCTGGCCATAGCAAAATCATCGCATGCATGGATTCTACATTGAGTGTCCATTGTATGGTATTCATATGTTAAAATAAACGTAGTTGAATGTCAAAAGCCTTTTTTATATTAAATACTGAATTATTATGTCAGTTACGCCCTTTTGTCACCAATTATCAAGACGCCAGCAATTCGAAGCTCGGGGAAGATGTTTACTTTTATCTCGTACGAATACTTAAATAATTTGCATATATATGAATGTCAATAAGTTTGTTGAAACTGAAAATAACATATCTTTGTCACTTACGCCCTTATGCCACCATGTGTCAAGACACACTGGTCGAAGAAAAGTGATCAATTTCACGTTTCCGTCGTATGAATACATAATAATTTGTAGTTGCACATACGTATGTTAAAATGTATTGAAATTATTGAAAATATCATATTTTTGGCACTTACGCCCTTTTGCCACGCATGGGTCGAAGCTTATGACTGATTTAAACTTTACTTTCGTAGAAATATTTAATAATTTGTAGATATTAGTGCAAAAAAATGGTTGAAATTAAATAACCAATTTTACGCCCTTTTGTCACTATATCTCAAGACGCACGCGGCGGAGCTTAGGGGACTTTTCAATTATTGTTAAGAATGATGAACTGAACATGTGTGCAAATTTTCAGCTTGTTCGGAATTTTGTCCGGGTACACCATACAAAATTTTCTTCCACTCCTGGGCTAATATATACTAGGAAGCTTCGCAAACGCTTTTTCAGGCGCGTTGTGGATGAGCGTAATTTTTTAAACGAAAAAAAGCGTAAAATTGCGATTTTCATGAGAAATTATTTTTCGATTGTGCTCAAATTTCACACCAATATATTAATTTAGAAAATTAAGGTTCTATAAAAAATTTCGTTACAGTCGGATAAAGCATGTAGGTTTTATAAGTCAAAGAAATTAAAAAAAAAAAAAAAAAATCGTAAAATTGCGATTTTCACGAAAAACTATTTTTTGTTTGCGCTCAAATTTCACACGAATATATTAATTCATGAAATAAAAGGGGTATTTAACCGCTTAACTCAAAAAATATATTTCATTCATGCTATAACTAGTAATAAATTTAGCAATTAACAGAAACATTATTGGGCCACCATGACCTCCCAAAAAATTGTCAAACATGACATTTTTCTAGCTAGGTCTCATTGGCAAAAATCTCCCATAAGAAATAACATGGGAACAATAATTATGCTCCGTGACCTTGGAGGATTTTGATCCAAAAAATATTGGCCATTATTGACGTACTCGACACCTTTTCTGAAATTCTCTATATTTTATTTTGTAATTTGGGCAAGTAGTTCGGTCAAAATATGCTGATTACCAAGATGAGGTGTGATTTTGAATGCATTTTTTGCGTGTTTGAGGGTAATTTGGGCACAGTTTCAAGACACGATGTTTTTGAAGGGGCATTTTAGATTGGTACTATGCCTAGTATCTATGTAGACCAAAAAAGAAGCAGGTTAAAGCCGATTTAGGAAATTTTCCAAAACACCAATTTTCGCCAATTTCTGGATCAAAAATTAAAAAATTCGTGTTAAATCACACTTACAAGATAAAAATTTTTTAAACGGTCATTTATGTGTAGTATTGTGCTATGGATCACGTGGTAAAATAATTTTTGGGGTTTTTAGCCCCTTTAAGGTTCTTTGAAAAAATCATTACAATTGAATAAAGCATGTCGGTGTTATAAGTCAAAAAAATGTTTAAAAAAATCTAAAAAATCGTAAAAAATTGTGATTTTCATAAAAAAAAATCGATTGCGCTCAAATTTCACACGAATCTATAAAACATAAAATAAATTTCTGTGAAAAAATCATTATATTCGGATATGCCATGTAGGTGTTATAAGTCGAAGAATTCTCTTAAAATTCGAAAAAATTGTAAAACTGCAATTTTCATGAGAAATAATTTTTCGATTGCGCTCAAAAACGTGTCAGTTCTTGGTTCAGAGATTTCGAAGGCCTCCATAAAATTTCATCGCAATTGGAGTATCGGTTTAGCCGGAATCGTGCTAACAGTCACACAATAATACAAACAGACAGAAAGAGAGAGAAAACAAAAAAACATTCCGGATTTTTTTCTCCAGTGTAGTGAAATGGAATCTTTGCTTCGCTCGCTACGCTCATCCAATGAGTCAAGATTTTTTGGACTAAAATGTTATCAAGATTTGAACACAAAAATGAAGATTGAAAAACAAGAATAAAGATTTCGCGTTTGGGCGTGGTTTTTTCCGCGAAAGATTTTTAAATTTTACATCCCTGATTTGCTGTTCCTGATTTTTGGCAAACCTCTTTTTTTTTTGGGTGGGATCGTTTAATAAATCATTTTTTTTTTTTTTTTTTTTTTTTTTTTTTTTTTTTTTTTTTTTTT
>JAMZAV010016865.1:0-10268 GCA_024449915.1 Sweltsa coloradensis | reverse complement strand
AGGCATGACAAAAATAATAATTAGTATTAATAAATCTCATTTTCAGATGAAAGTCCTTCATATTTTACATAGAAATAGGTTTTTTGGGTAATGAATGGCAAATGTTGTACAAATAAATGCAAATAATAATAATAATAAAAAATAAAAATTAAAAAAATAATAAATCTCCTTTGCGGATGAAAGTCCTTTATAATTTAAATAGAAACGTCAAAGGTTTTGGTGGTTTTTTGGTTTATGAATGGCAAAAATAATATTTAATATTTCGGGTGAAAGTCCTTTATATTTTAAATAGAAACGTTATAGGATTTCTAGGTTACATTTGTTTATGGATGATGACAATTAAATATAAAACTCCGTATAAAGTCCTTTATATTAATTGATAGAAACGTTAAAACAATTAAATATAAAACTAGAGTGGTTTAAAGGTTTTGTAGTTTTTTTTTTAACGTCCGCTTTAATGTATATTTACCTAATATAATTAATGAAATCATAATAAAACACAGCAAACAAGTTACCTTGTTAAACCACGCGCCTAACCGCGTGACGCGCCAACTACCTTTATCGACTCCAAGTGTAATCCATCTAGGCCTAAGTCGACACTATTGAAATTGTGTGGCGACCTCTATGGGTGCACGTACTAACTTCATGCGTAGCCACGAGCTAGTGAAACTCTCGTAGCGCTCGTAGCAGTGCAGAGATGAACTCGATGAGTGAGACAGAAATTGTTGGTACAATATTTAACATGGGGGTGACGTCTCTAGCTAAGGTTCCATACTCAAAGGTCGTACCTTAGACTTTATAGGCTGGACAAAACACATTTTATTTATTTTTATTTATTTAATCCTGAATAACATTTTCTCAAGTACTTTCCTCATTTAAAAGGCCGGGCATTTTGTCTTTGCAGAGTTTCGGTTTTATATATTTCAAGATGACCTCATATTTTTGTTATGTTAATATAATAATGGTGTGTTAAAACCATTTGTAAACACAGTCTTGTAGAATATTTGTAATGATTTTATTTAACTTCAATAATTCAGAGAAGTACCATTAAAAGTGAATGATTATTAATCCTAAAACCTTTCATAGCAGTTAATCGATGAACTTTCGTTGTTTGGGATGTCAGAACATGAGACGTTATAATCGTTTAGTTCCTAAACGTCATCGTTAGCATGTATTATGCAAACAATACGAGACGTGACTAACAACATCGACAAACACTCATTATCGAAGTACTCGCTATCAAATATCCAACACAAAGAGCTAGATAAAAACATTGCAAATAAACTTTTAGACTATCTTAGGCTATTTTCTTGTTTTCGTCGTTGTACGAGGGGATCCGAGCAGGAGGCACACTGTGCTATTACCCGCGATACGTTCAAGTTATCTAGTTGTAGTGGGTTTTTATCACCCCCAATAGTGGCATCATATGCCCATAAGTAGCTCACCTCGTTACAGATATCGATGCAGCTTTAGTAAAAATTTAAATTTACTATGTATTTATAACGAACAATTGATATCAAGTTACAAATATTTCGATCATTCAATTGATTATAAATTGACATTTCAAATGATACCACTTGATCTTGAAATGTTATCAATTTGAATCATTTCACATCAATGACAGTTGGCAGACCTTCTGAATAAATTATTTAACTAATGATAGGACTTTATATCGACTCATCTCAATTGGTAACATTTGTAATTAATTAAGTAATGTATATTTCAGTTAATTTAATTCCGAATATTAGTATTTTTTTTCGATTGTAATTCAATAATAGTCAATTTAAATTATTACAATTTAATGAATCACCTCGTAAGCCGGTTGCAGTGCCCACTAACCACCAGAGAAGATAAAGCATTAGTCCATCTAAGAAGTGGCGAACACAAAGTGTAACTGTAACTTACAAAAGAGACCTTAAAAGTAAATATGCAACCATAATTGCTGCAAACATGACATTTAAGTATTCCTACAGGCAATACTTCGTTAAAAAGTTAGTTATCAATATGCTTAAAAATAAATAAGTACATTGTTACATAATAACATTGTCTTAAAAGTTATATTTGATCTGTATTCTTTTTCAAATAATATTATATCTTCAAGTACATCTGAACAAAAGAATAACTCAAGTCAAGACGAAACAACAAATATCTTCTAGATAACATGAAAAGGATGGTTTTCTACTTCGCCATCTTACCACTGTTTTATGTCTCTAAAACTCTAGGATTGGCACCATTTTCATTTGTCACAAAGAATGGCATGAGGAGTTTCCAATCTTCCTCCATTGGTGTTGCATTAACCTTTCTTTATCCATGCGCCATCATAGCAGTGTTTTCTACTTTCTATAGCCCAAGAGAATTTTTCCAAGATGGGATCTTTATACATAAAATAACGGAATATGTACTAGTTATAATCGAAATGAACTCAAATTTAATTTATTACGTATATTGTTTCAAAAATAGACAAAAAACGTTAATGGTTTATGACAATATTGCAAAGTTAGGAGATAATTTACAAGTGCCGGGAACTTTGTACAATCAAATGTTCTCCTTTCTTGTTGCTATAATATTATTAAACATTTTCGCATATATATCAGCATATATTTTTGGATTCTGTTCTCTAATTTCAAACGCGTCACGGCCACCTGTTTTCGTATACGTTAAGTCGGTAACATCTTTCGTTGTGGAATTAACTGGTGTTATAAGTGAACTTCAATTCAATTTTCTAGGAATAATGCTTGGTAATCTATTTGGACAAGTGAATAAAAATCTTCTTGAAAGTAGTTTCAATACTTCGAATAAACCTTTTGATGTTTTACAAATGAGATCACAGTCCGAAATCAACGGTGAATCTACCAAAATAACTGTTGACCAAATAAGGACAATCTCCACGAAGCAGAGAGTTGGCACTTATGTCAAATGTCTTAAGAAAATGGACCAATCAGGAGAGTCGAGTCTGATAGAGATCCCTTCAAGCCTCGACAGCCAATCAGAATCTCGCTACGAGGCGGAGCTTAGCCGCATGTCCGTCATCCAAAGCTCTCTCTTCCTTCTGAGTGATGACGTCAGCAAGATGTTCAGCGTGCAGAACCTGCTATTGGTGGCGAAACTCTTTACTAACTTCACACACCTGTTATACTACCTGTACGTCACTTCATCTGACTTCAAGATCGACTTGACACAGGTTATTTACTACTCTGCTTGGAGCTTCATGTTCTTCGTTAAGTTACTTCTTCTTGTTAAATGCTGCACATTTTCGTCGTATAAGGTAGGCATAACCAGAGTTAACCAAAATTGATTAAATAAATAATAATCAAAAACTCATTCCCAACAACGTCAGGTTGAGTGGTGTTCTTCACACTGATATCTAGGGACCGGAACAATTTTTTTGCCGAGATTACCGGGCTCAGCGTTTCTTCGTCATCAAAATCTTCATCGTCATCTTAATCCTGCATCTGCTTCTCCACCAATTTTCTCCTTTCTTTCCTGTCCTCCCACAGCTACGATTCCATCACCTGGTTCCACTAAAATAATTAATAAATAAATAAATACAAGGAGGAATCGCATTCTATACATTTGCTTTACAGGAAGCATTGTTCTTATATTCTTGTCAAATGATTCTTGTTGCTAGAGGTACTTGAAGTTCCCCCCCCCCTCACCCCAATCAACCCATCAACTCATCCACCATTAATGTGGAAAATCACTTTTTTTACACCTGTATCATTTGAGAACGTTTGCACACTCATTTATTTTGTATGTGAACAAACGATGTGGCCGCAATTAAATACATTTTGAGGGAAAAGGAGAGTTTTGGGGGGGGGGGGGTTCTGATTTCTAACCCATCTTCTTATCTTTCTTTTTATGAAACAACAAGAAGTACAAACATTTTTTTTAAAGTGTGTTGAAGCGTAAAGGGACACATTTGGCAGGTGTCACATAGCTGTTTGCGCGGTCAAAAAGAATCCTATATGTAAAACTTTCCAAATTTGTCAATAAAGCATGTATGTACAGCGCAAGAGTAGAATTTATTTTTAAATTGGTGATGATCAGTCAGAAAAAAATTACTTATGTAGTCAATTTCGGTCTTTTAAACTAAAATTTAAATCATGAAAAACCATTTATTAAAAAAAAAAAAAAATGGTGAAGGTTGTATACCCTACCCTATAGTTCCCTTTTCGTGGCAACTTACAAAATCCCTATAGTTCCCTTTTCGTGGCAACTTACAAAATTTCAACCACCGGCGGTGTCAGTCAGCCGAGCGAACAGCAGTTTGCTTAAAACGCATGTCCTTTAACCTCTTAAAGACTAAAGGTAATATTTATATGTTAAGCACACCTATACTGGGTATCATCGACATCAACATGTAAGCTACATGTAAATTTTGGCACAAATCCAGATTTGATAACTGTTGGTCGTTCTATTTATTAAAAAAGTCAGTCTGGGCTTATTCTGACAACTTTTCATAAACTTATTTTAATGAATTATTTTGAATTCAGTTCGGCCTTGAAATACTATTTAGATTATAATGTGGCTCATTGACAATGTTTACATTTATTTTTATTTTTACTTATTTGTTTATTATAGAACCTACATAAATGGTGTAACAATTTTATCACTCTAATGTGTTGTCATTTATTAAATTGATGTTATATATTCGAATTCAATAAACTGCTGTTGTGATAAGATCTTTTTGTCAGATTGAACGATGTGAGCACACCCACTTTAAGAATTAAAAAACACCGACCAAGTTTTCAAAGTATAATTTTACTGTACGCTGGTAATACAACATGCTTTCATGTTAGTGTGTATAAGGATTAGGCATGGGTAGAGAATGTTTAGAAAAACGTCTTAATTAATGAGTAGATTACTCGAAAGCAAAGTATTGTTTTAGTATGGCTATGAAGAAAAAGCGTTGTCCACAGCAAATACTAAAACAAACGGAAGGAACAGAGAGGATGTATTTTTACTCGGCCATGTTGCCATATTTCTACGTCTCTAAAATACTCGGGTTGGCTCCATTTTCATTATTAGCTACAAACCGCAAAAAAAGATTCAGTTATTCATCATTTTCTGTCGTAATCAACATGATTTACCCAACCACACTTATCATACTCTTTTGTATTGTATTAAAACCAATAAAAAATCTTATATCTGATGGTTTAATTCAAGATATTACCAATTATATACTAGTGGTAGTTGACGTTTTATCACTTTTCATTTCTTATGTGATCTGTATGTTGAATTGTCATACAACATTGAAAGTTTTTTCTGATATAGATTATTTGGGAACACAACTGAAAATGTCTTTCAATGCATATGCAAATCTATTTTTCTACATCATCATACATTTGGCGTTATTTTTCACAATAATTTTTACAGATTATATTTGTGGGTTCTGGACTTATCAGACCATAGACACGCTATCGATATCGGCATTTATTCATTTAGTCACTATGTTAACAGTTGCATTTTCCCATGCTGTTGTGGAAATCCAGTTTAACTGTCTTACAACAGTTATTGGTTATCTCTTTGGCCAACTAAATTTCAACATGTGTCAACTTTTTGATTTCGTATCAACTAAATTATTCGATAGCGATTTAAAATCAAATACTGGTACAAATTTTGGATTTACCCGGCTAATCAATAAAGTTGGCACTACGATGAAGAGCCTTGAGAATCTCCACCAATCAGGAGAGTCGAGTCTGATAGAGATCCCTTCAAGCCTCGACAGCCAATCAGAATCTCGCTACGAGGCGGAGCTTAGCCGCATGTCCGTCATCCAAAGCTCTCTCTTCCTTCTGAGTGATGACGTCAGCAAGATGTTCAGCGCGCAGAACCTGCTATTGGTGGCCAATATCTTTGTCAACTTCACACATCTTTCTTACTCTGCGTACATCTCCGAGGATAAGATCACCTCTTTACACATTGTTATGTATACCTCTTGGACATTATCGTTCTTCCTCAAGATCTATTTCCTCGTCTCTTCTTGCAACTCTGTATATCGGCAGGTGAGGTCAAATCTGTTCCGCGTATTGTAAGTTAGTCGTCGAAGTACATACACGTTATTTTTCATATATGGATCATACCCACTTGTTGTATGAGCCCCATAAACTTCCAACTTATTTGTTATATCTCTACAAACCTCACCTTTACCTCATCTCTTGTTTATTCTAACATCTCTTCAGCTTTCTTGAACGATATTTCGTTTAGCCAATTAAACAATCATAATGTGTGGCTTGTTGATCTTATGGTAAGCGTCTCTGCTTCCATTGCAGCAGGTTTAGGTTTCGATTTCCGCTATTGGCAGAAGTTTGTTAACTTCTGATTTGGAATTAATTCCATCACTTTTTCTGTTAGGAATTTGAAAACTTTGACTTTGGAGCCGTCTTAGAAACACGCGACATAATAAATTCAAAGTTGTACTGAATCGAACTTGTTGATTCTGGCGTTGATCCGCGGGTGTTTGAACAATCCATACCACTGATCGCTATTTTTCCTATTGAAACAATCGATCTTTAGTTGGTTGTCGCTCACTCGTCGATTGCGTCGGGGACTACAAGGTAGGCTTAGCCTCTTTGGCTTAAAGTCCCTTACTGAAAATCAATTTAAATAATAGGTTAAAAAAATTAAATAGTGTCCAACATATTTGGCCTCTCTAAAGTTTTTCCAATGTTTGCTTCTCATTGACATCGTTACCGACATGATTGGTCTGGTCCTCTTTAAATTATAAACACGATGAAAATCTGTTTTGTGACTTAGTAGTTACAGTTTAAATGAATTTATTGATTTTACGTTTTAAAGAATAATTGGATGAGCGTAGCGAGCGAAGCGAGTGAAGCGAAGACTTCAATTTCACTGACCCCCAAAAAATTTAGCTCGGGTGTTTTTTTTTGTTGTTTTTTTTCTGTCTGTTTGTTCGCTCACTACTGGGCAAACGGCATAATGCGATCTTGATGAAAATTTGACAGGACCTTCGAAATCTCTGAACTTAGACTTGCTACGTTTTGGGTACAATCGAAGAAATATTTCTCATGAATATCGTACTTTTACGATTTTTTTTCGATTTTTTGTGCGATATTTTCGTGTCATTTGGGCCAATTTTGACCAAACGGGTGGGGCTAAAACGTTCATATTATACATGGACATTAAGGTTATGTTGATGTAGTACCTTTTGAAAGAAAAAGTTGAAAAAACTAGCCAGAATCTATAGAAATATTGCTTTAAATATAAGTTTTTTTATTTTTTGTGCGATATTTTCGTGCCATTTGGGCCAATTCTGACCAAACGGGTGGGGCTACAACGTTCATATTACACATGGACATTAAGGTTATAGTGATGTAGTACCTATTGAAAGAAAAAGTTGAAAAAAGTAGCCAGAATCTATAGAAATAAAGCTTTTAATATAAGTTTTTTACGGTAAATAATACCAATTGACAAGAAATAATAGAGACTTGACAACAATCACCTACAATGCGTAGGCAACAAAACAAAGCACTTGCAAAAGTAAAGATATCCCACGCAAACTAAAACTTTAAAAAGCTCATCCATCAACGCGGCGGGACTTTAGCGTTTTCCTAGTTTATGATTAATAAGACAAATAATATACAAGTTCATTTAATGATTCTTATCAATTGCATGCCGTTTGCGTTCATGGAACTAATCCTGTTTGGACCGCTCGACCGAAATTGAATCTGCCTTCAATCGAATTTAAATATAATGTTTTTAGAATGTAAGGCCACCATTGACAACTGGTCATCCACTGAATTGAGAAGGATCTATGCCAAATGTAAAAAAGGGTGAGCACGGTTTTTAGTAGTTAAAACTGCTGTCTTAATTTTTTTATGAATACCTTTTTTATATACATAATCTTGAAAAAAGTTATTCATACAACAATTAAGACATGTAAAACAAGTTATTCATACTTGCTAAGATTCATAGCATTTGCATGTTGCATAAAGCTCCTTTTCTCAATAGGCCCCAAAATTGATCTGAATACAGATTGGTATACTTGCGCCAACGAAAGAATGCATATGCTTGGTAGTGGTGGGGGTTGTATGAATGCGCGGTAAATGAAATGTCGCCTTTGTGCATGAAAGAGAAATATCTTTTATCAACGCAAGCAAATTTATCTGTGCTAGATCCACGCTGAGCTACCGCGAATAGAATTGACAAAGTTGTTATGTTGGGAAAACAATTTCGAGCCACCTGCATTCTTTCGTTGGGGCCACTATATGTAAATGAATGTTTCACATTTCCTTCATCTGATCTGCTCGACGGTCTAAGACCCGACCACTATTTGTTTCAGGCGGATCGTCTGGGAACTATTGTCTCCGATCTTCTGATCAAAGTTGACGACCCTCGAATCTCTCGCCAGGTGAGAAGATCAAATCTTAAAAATGGTGGTCACGCGTCATAGCGGATCTAAGATGGCGTCGCCCTAGTTAATAAATTAATTTGTCAGTTCTTCATTCAAACAGTTCAACCTTACATTAGTAAAAAAATCGTTATTAATTGACAACACGTACGTTATCTGGTAAATATACCAATTGATGAGTTTGAGTTGATGTCAGGTGATACCAATTAATTTTGTTGGATAATTTGTTCAAATTAACTATTTGCAAATAATTGACAATTTATGTTAAATGATGATACTTGATAACATTTCCAGTTCAAATGATATCATTTGAAATAAAAGTAGGCCATTATAAATTAGTGAAAGTCAATTTAAATTGTCAATAAGCCGAGAAAACTGGTATTTTCCAATCACACAATTCCCGAGGCAAACAAAACGAAATTGTATTCAAAGAAAAATATCTACCTTCTAAGAATAATATCCACATCCATTTTATCCAAATCTGTAACTGTATGTAAAGAATTGTCAAGGATGTCGATTCTCAGCTTCTTTCAACTGATCTGACGAGTGTTGAATATTGTTTCAGCTGCAGCTGCTCTCGCTTCAACTGCTGCACAACAAGGTGCGGTTCTCAGCTTGTTTCAACTGATCTGACGTGGGTTGTATTGTTTCAGCTGCAGCTGCTCTCGCTTCAACTGCTGCACAACAAGGTGCGGTTCTCAGCTTGCGGCTTCTTCCAACTGGACTCAACTCTGCTTCAAGCGGTGAGACTCACGTTTTAAGAATATAGAGTTATCAATGAAATGCTGAAATAAATGATAACAAACATGTGGTTTTCTTTCTGGAATCATCACACGTGTCCTGTTGTCAATTTATAATGTCCTTAAATACAAATAAGATTGTTTAATTTCTTAGATAAGAATTTAGTTACTAACTTTGGTAAAGATTTAAGGAAGCAAAAATTTATTTACTAATTTGTTCGTTTAGAAAGTTGGACATTCAAAATATTAACTTACATTGCACTTTCAAAATTTTCTTACGACCAGTCAGTGTTCAAATTCATTTCTCGTTTGGCAAAAGTGAAAATTGTCACAGTTATGTGAAGAATTTATTGTTTTGAAACTTTTTTAGATTGTCAGCGGGGTCACTACATACCTGGTGATACTGATTCAGTTCCACTTATCATCAGAAGCAAAGAGAGACTAGCTGTGGCCGTAATGAGGATCATTACATCGTCTTCATAATCTCACCGGCACACCAAACTTAGAAGCAAGGTATACCAAACTTTCTTGCGTTTGAAGAGAGAAGTGCTTCAACCATTCAAAAATCAGTTGTATGTGCTCGGAATGTTGGGCGGAGAGCTGGACTATAAGGCCATAATGCGCCACTCTAGCCTGTGACAGACCATAAAGGGAGGCCTAAGGTAAGGGGAAGAAAGGAAATGTTACCGGGTACTCAATACATGGCTCACTCACCCGTCTAGCAACGACTTTGGCGTTTTCTTAGTATATTATATAATATAGGTGTAATTATACAGAGTTGGCTTGGTAGGCTTTAGATTTAATTTCCCCCATTGAAAATCAGTTCTGTGACTGAGTGGGTATAGGCTTTGAATGCGATTTTTTTTTATCAAATAATAATATAATACAATGTTTTATAATTTAATGCATTTAGGACGCGTAAGTGTCCAAGTTAACTTGCTACAGTCAGTTCTTACGCGAATTATGTTTTGTGTAAATGTTACTGTTGCTCTATGTTTATGATTAAATAATAAAAATATTGCATTGAAACCTGTTCTTTTTACAACCATTATTATTAAATGAACCTATTTTAATTTCCATCATCTCGTTCTATTTATTTAACTTATTCTATTACATAAAACATACTACATTTCATTTTAATATGATAAAACTTGTAA